>CM041778.1:4874599-5120678 GCA_023374045.1 Limonium bicolor | reverse complement strand
GGACACATGTAGCTAACATCACCTTCTGAGCTTGATGTGCTTGGTACGTACACAGGATCCGAGCGAGTGTAATACTGATTGGTTGTCACACACTTGATCGTATGGTTGTGATACCATCGACACTGCTCGCTCAAGAGATGACTAAGCCAGGTATCCCGGTCATGAGATAGAAAGACCAATATTCAGCCTCTGCACTGGAGAGAGAAATCGCACCTTGCTTCTTCGTATTCCATGAGATAGGACTATTACCAAGGAAAATGTAATACCAGGAGCCAGGCCGTCTCGTGTCAGGACAAGCAGCCCAATCCGAATCGCAGTAAGACCAAGACGGGACGCAGATCCTGGGCGAAGAATAATCCCGTAACTGACTGTACCCTTTACATAACACAGGGCGTGCATAATTGCCTCCATATGAACATCAATAGATTGCTGTATAAACTGATTGAGAACCCGAACTGTAAAGCTGAGATTTGGCCCGGCGTTAGATTTAGTTTACCAACCAGCATGCGATAGGCAGTAGCATGTTAAGGTGTACCGGTTGTAAGTAACAGCAGTTGGCCAACAAGCATCGCCCTGCCATGACCTTACGACCTTCACAGGCATAATCCTTGAGAAGATCCATACAAAATTTGCATTGGGACAATGTCATTCCCTACTGCGTGTTGAAGAAATTAGATGCCTAAGACGTATCTTGAAATTGTCATCTAAAGCACGCTTTATGTTATCAATATCCTCCTGATGAGTTCCAATAACTAGCATGCCATCGACATAAATCGCAACATAGAGAAGGGGAAGACCAGTCATCATAAAGAGCAACGAGTAATCATTATTGGATTGGTCAAATTCAAGAGTCGTAAGAAAGACAATCTTTGAAAACCATTGTCGTGAAGCTTGTTTGATTCCATACAAGGACTTCTGCAAAAGGCATGCCTTATTTTGCTGAGCACGTCGAGACCATGAGGAATCTTCATATAAACCTCTTCGTCAAGATCCCATGAAGAAATGCATTCTTAACATCTAATTGATTAATGACTAGTCCACTGTGAAGCGCCACCGTGAGAAGGGCTCGAACGGTAGTCATTTTCACTACTGGAGAAAAAGTCTCATGATAATCAAGCCCATGGCGCTGAGTTTTGCCCTTCGCAACAAGTCTGGGCTAATATATCTCCAAGGTTCCATCAGACGTAAGTTTAATTTTGTACACCCACTTGCAACCAACTGTCTGTTTTCCCTTTAAGAGATCAACAACCTTCCATGTATTATTTTCGGCAAGGGCAGACAACTCATGTTGCATCGCTTCTTGCCAATGTGCATGCACAACAGCATCATGATAGGTTTGAGGCTTGTCTTCCTTCAAGATTCTAGCAAACAGATCACCAGAAGCCAGACAGACGAGGCGTGGTATCTGTCAGACTAGTACAATCCTGAAGTAAGTTGTCCTCCTGGTCGCAGTGATATATTCTCTCATCCAAGATGTTTTGAAAACTAGTAGTACAAACGTAATCCTCGAGTTATCCTGGCTTTTGAGTAGCTCGACTTGATCTAAACCACAAACAAAAGTATCTGGAGTACCACCCGGAGGAATACTCTTGCCATCAGCCCTCGCAATAGCATCTTGTGAACCACCAAGGTTGTGATCACCAGCCGGTGTGGAGTCACACGCACTGCAAGACCGAATGATAGGTTCCTAGTCGGTAACCTCATCCATGAGTTGACTATCAGGTACGTGTAGAACAGGAAACTCATCGGACCCATCCTTAAAGGGAAAACTGCCAACATGGAGTTTGACATCCCGACAAATGTCAACGTGTTTTGTAGCCACACTCAAAACCTTATGACCCTTTCTCCGCAACTCTTCTCCCAAGTATACACTAGCATCAGCTTGTGGAGCAAACTCCCTCCCTTTCCACCAACTATGGTTCGATAGCAGAAACAACCAAACGGTTCGCTACTGGCGTAGTCGGGTTTGACACCATACAAAGGTTCAAAAGGAGTTTTTAGGGACAAAGCCTTGGTAGGTAACCGGTTAATCAAAAAGGTCGCATGAACAATACACTCACCCCATAAATCAGCTGGAACCTGAGACTGGAAATATATTGCCCTAGAGGTTTCCAAAAGGTATTTATGTTTCCTTTCGACCACAACATTTTATTGAGGAGTATAAGTACAAGTGGTTTGATGAACTATCCTGTCGTGAGGAAAATAATTTTTGCCCTCATTCGAACTACCCAACTCTTTCTCATTATCACTTCTAACCACTATGACCTTGGAATCTGTCGTTCCACCACCTTAAGAAAGCTCACTAGAGCTTCCCACGCATCGTTCTTGTGTCGCAAAAATTGGACCCAAGCAACTTTGGTGTTATCATCCACAAAACAAATAAAATGTTTGTATCCATTGTCAATAATACTAACATGAAACGACCCCCAAACATCAACATGAAACATCTCAAAAGGTTTCTTGGTTTGAGTTCCCAAACGGAAGACGTTGAGCACAAGATTTATAACAAATATCAAAAGCATAATCTTGCAAAAAATCACTACTCTCTATTAATCCATTTGAACTAGTTTCAGAGACGGGACATGACCTAAACAAAATATGTAACTCTATAGCCTGCTAATCTAGAGTAAGACTGCTCACAGGATTGCTAACGACACACGTACCTCCTTCTTGGATAGATAGACCAGCAACCCCTTTCTGTCTCCTTGCTAGAACCTTATCACGACCATGGAGATGGAAACAATCCTTCGAAAGGTGACCAGCCTTCTTGCAATGTGTGCACTTCAACATTCGATGCAATCATGACCAGCCTTCTTGCAAAAGGTGCAATTTTTCCTCTTCTTATCTGTTCCAATGCTCACGTCCCCAAAGTCTTTAGACAAACCAGTTCCGCTACTGGCTCCAGACACTGTAAAATGACATAGACTTGGGTTGTCTTCTTCTGCTTCTCTCTTATTTTGTGCTACCAAGGCAAACATTTTCTCTAGGGGTTGGAGTTTCTTTCATTGCCAAAATTTGTCGTCTTTTGTTTACGTATGTCGTGTTAAGCCCCATCAAGAAGTGTATTAATTGGTCTTCATCTTTCTGTTTGCGCAAGATCTCTCAAGCCTCATCGAACATTCAGGAAAAGGCCGAATAAGATCTAGTTCTCCCCAAATCTAGACTGTCGCAGTATCATCTCCTTACTTTAGACTCGCCAATTAATGCGTTCAAACCTGTGGCACAACCAGTCCCACACCTCTTTCAGATTGTCGGAATACTTATGCTTTCTGCTATCCCTGGTTGCAGCGAGGAGGTTTGCCATTAAACCACCAAGGAATTAGCCCGTTCCAAGCATCGAATCAAACAATGTCTTCTTCTTTATAATGCTGAACATTATCATTAATGAAGCCAAATTTATTCTGTTGTCATGGTCCACTTCCAACTCTAAAATCCAACCCCATTGAACTTAGGAGAAAAAACCAGACCTGGTTGTTCAGGCGGATGGACGTACAGAGGATCTAGATATTCTATCGCACCAGTCTTGGTGTTTTTCTTCTTCCTAGAGTCCTCTTCACTCACCATGCCAGATTGAGAACAACGCAGCTTCCAAACCACAACCGCTTTTTGCTACTCGTCAACAAGCTAGAAGAATTGCATCAATTCCTGCTTTGATACTGTTGAGAATGAGGGTGGAAACCGCATTACATATTTTCGCAAAAGGAGGAGGGGGACCACGGCTGCAGCTGTCTAAGGGGGCTGGGCGTTTGTTAGTGTGCTTTGTCGGGTAGCTTTGGGGTGCTGTCTGTCATATAAGTTTGTTATGCTGGTGTGTTGTCGTTTTGTGTGAGTAGGCAGCTATTTAAGGAAAGAATAGTAACCTAGAGAGGGGCGTCGATTTTGTATCCCTTTTTGGCCACATTGTGGATTGGCAGGCTCTGCCTGATTTTCCTCTTTTGGCAGAGCATTGCTCTGATTCGTCTCTCTGTATCTACCTAATATTCCTAAACTATCAATAGAACGGCTAGCAGTTCATTCGCGTGGTTATATGTGTTCTATTTAGTGGGGTTTCATCATTCTGGTATTCCTCCTGTATCGTACGGTGCATGGTTTTTAAAGACACAGAGGACTGGCTAAGACTGGGGTCGCCCAATAGTGTGACCCATTTTCCCTTCTGTTTGAACTGAATCAACTGCAGACCCCAATTGGTGCGTGTGTCACCCAGAGATTCCAGCCATTCCATTCCTAAAATGGCGTCGACTCCAGTGAGATTAAAGGGGAGGAAGCTTTGCCGGAATCGCCCCTCTTGCACCGAGAACTCGACGCCCCTGCAAATACCGCGCCCTTTGATACACTCCCCGTCACCAACCAACACCCCAAATTCAGTAGTTTCGTCAATCTCCAGCCCCAATCTGGCCACCGCCTGGTGGGCGATAAAATTGTGTGTTGCACCGCTGTCGACGAGAAATAGAGTGCTCAACCCACCGATCTTCCCACTAAGTTTCATCGCCCGTTTTGCTGCGATTCCCAACAGCGACAGGTGGGACAAACTGGCTTGGGCTGGTTCTTCCACCGCGGTCTGTTCCAGAGCGTCATCAGATTTCTCCACGTCACTACTAGCCTCCGCCTCCTCTTCTTCTAGAGCCAACAGTCGTAGCCCTGGGTTTTTACATTTATGCCCAGGAAACCATTTGACTCCACAATGGTAGCACAGGCCCAAGGCCCGCCTACGCTGCTCCTCTTGGGTCCGCTGGACCACCGAAGAAGTAGAGCCCGATGAATAAGTGGAGCTCGTGGGTGTTGAGGCCGGCCCACGTGTTGCCCCAGATTTTGGGCCCAGCGAATTGGCCGACGTCTCCTTCCACCCCGAATTCATCGTCTTCTCCAACGAGACGTTGCGCGAACCACCTCCAGTGAGCAACAGAGGCTTAGTCCCCGTCCAGGGTGAGTTTCTCTCCACCTTATACTTCGAGATTCTCTCCACCGCCAAGTTCTTTTCCTCCACTTCCTGGGCCACCTTCATCAATTCCGGCAATGTCGATGGTTTGAACAGCATGACTTCCGCCCTTAACTCTGGCTTCAACCCCGCCTTAAAGACGCTCTTGTACACCTCATCGGACAACCTGAGTTTCGCTGACAGCCGCTCAAACTGCTGTCGATACTCCAACAGCGTTCCTTCCTGTTTAATCGCCATCAGTTGATCCATTTGGCTACCCGCAGAAACGGGACTAAAGCGAAGGATCACCGCTTCCCGGAACCCTTCCCAGTCCATGGCTTCTCCTTGATCTTCGAGCCACGAATACCAGTGGAGGGCTTCTCCTTCAAGACAAACCATGGCGGCCTTCACCCGGTCTTCGTCTCGGATTCCACAAATGGCGAAGTACCGTTCCGCCCGACACAACCATCCCCGAGGGTCCGTGCCTTCAAAGGTTGGCATCTCCATCTTTCGGATGCGGAACCCCCTGTCGTCGAAACCGCCTCTCGCCTCGCTCCCATGTCCCAAGATAGGGTAGAGTCACCATCCATCTGTGATTCCCTTCTCTCCATCAGTCTAACCAATGCCAGCATATCGTTCTTCAGCCAATGTGGAACAGAGGTTTGTGATCGTAACCTTCATCTCACCAACTTCCCCTTTCAGTAATTGTTGTTCTCTCTCCAAATTCTCCATTCTCGCAGTGCGGGTGGAGACCATCCAGAATCACGGCTCTGATACCAGAATGATGAAACCCCCACTAAATAGAACACATATAACCACGCGAATGAACTGCTAGCCGTTCTATTGATAGTTTGGAATTTAGGTAGATACAGAGAGACAATCAGAGCAATGCTCTGCCAAAAGAGGAAAATCAGGCAGGCCTGCCAATCCACAATGTGGCCAAAAAGGGATCAAAATCGACGCCCCTCTCTAGGTTACTATTCTTTCCTAAATAGCTGCCTACTCACACAAAACGACAACACCACCAGCATACAAAACTTATATGACAGACAGCACCCCAAAGCTACCCGACAAAGCACACTAACAACACCCAGCCCCCTTAGACAGCTGCAGCCGTGGTCCCCCTCCTCCTTTTGCGAAAATAGTAATGCGGTTTTCCACCCTCATTCTCAACAGATACCATATTGGAATGCAAAGGAAATTCGTGTGAGGAATAATGTGAGAGAATTCAAGGCTGGAATTATTTGAATTTGTGTGCGGAATACAATTTTTTACAAAGGACGGCGCTATATATATATATAACAAAAAGCTCAAAACAAAAGGAATAAAACAGGACTGAAAAGAAAACCTAATCAGCGATACAACTTGTGAGATGTCCTAGCGAGAGTCATTGCCGGATGTCCACCTTGACACATGCAGGTAACTCCACTTTTGCGTAAATAGGCACGTCCGGATGAGAGGAAGACTTGGAGAACAGCCCACAGACAACAATTTAACTCTTCAGTTTACTAGACGCGTCTGGGTGAGAGGAAGACCCGAACAACAGCCCGGACGACTATACAACTCGGACGGTGACTTCAGTATTAGCCCAACAGTCACGAATGCCTCGTGAGAACCTGTAGATGACCTGAGAGAATTTTCCGACTTTCACTTTTGGGACAAGGCGACTTTCGAAGAGCGAGGCAGTGCGACCAACTTGGAACCCAAGGCACCGAATTCAACCACAAAGAGGATTAGGCGGCTGCCAGCTAAATACCGGCATTTTGTTCAGAAAGATCACACTGGAATGTTCCCTAGCTAATTAGGTAAAGTAAAAGATAATGATAGGATTTCCCCCGTTTTATTATCATTTAGTTACACCAGAATATAAGATTACTTGTTTAGAAATATGTTTAGTAATTTATAGGTCCAATAGTTAAAGCCCACTTCTATTATTATGCCATATTAATAAAGGCTTTCTCTGCTAGAATTAGGGTTTTATTTCTATATGAATAGTAGCTACTTTCTATCAATACATGTCTATCTTTCTATTCTAAAAACTACATGGTATCAGAGCCTTGTTCACAAAAATCCTAAGCTCTCTCTCCTCTTTACCGTAGCTAGACTGTAGAGAATATTCTTCTTATTTCCTTCACGTTATCAAACCACCCTCTCACGGGAGCAACGGCAAATCAGCTTCCTCAACATTAAGTTAGGGTCAAGTTTCAACAAAAAAAGGTTTGGTTTTTACACCTCATCATTTCATTTCTTGCCTTGACTTAGGAGTAGAATCTGGGTATCTACCTATAACTTTGTATTTCTGCTCTGTACTATGGTTGCATCAAAAGTTATAAATATTTAGTATATCATGTGTGAGTACTATGATTTAACAAAAGTCATCAATAGAGTATTGGATTCTAGTTCATCAGCCATAGAAACACTTCAAATATCAACTTTCACACCTCTGTAGTTATGCATTCATAGAAGAATAGAATAAAACTGTATAGTATTTTGATCATACCTTTATCACGAGTTGCAATGAACTGTCCAGCTTCACGAACATCATCATGAATCTTGATCTTTTCCTTTTGAGCATCAATTTCAAGGAGCAATGATAAAGACTGCAGCTCGTCCACCCAATTTTGTACTTCTTCAAGAGCATCACTCAATGAATTCATATTTTGAAACAAGCCCAATCCAATCCCATATCTCAATAGGTTAATAATTTGTATGTTTGATCCCGGTGGAAAGAGACAACAAAGCAAGAATAACCTCTTTTTTTGGTTATTGTTGATGCTATTGTAGCTCATTTTAATGATTGAATATATCTCAGACAGAACTCCAATATCTTCCCCTTGTCCACACTTATTTAATTTTCGATCCATACTCTTCCAAAAATCTATGTCTTGATTCTTTAAAGCATTGCCAGGATATTGATTGATAGTGGTAAACGTGAACATTTGCCAGAAGTTTTTTCATAATCTCCTCATACATAGGACTTTGCTTTAAAGTGTCTCCTACCTTTTCTCTGAACAAAAGCTCAGCTTCATTCGGATCCAAATCACCAACCGTGTAGATGTTCGGATGTGTTGCGCCCATTTGCTTGCACACGTCTTCTTGTCTACTGGTCATGACAACTTTACATTTGAAATCGGTCGCTAAATCATAACCAATTCCAAAATGGCGTAAATCTTGCCTGCTCCAGATATTATCTAGAATTATGAGCAACTTGCCACACTCTTCAGATCGGCCTCGTAACCCATCATTGGACGCATTTTCTTTCAATGTTGGTGCGATTTCCGCCAATGCATGAGCTTCTTGGATATCATTCTTTGATTTTCTTGTAGGTCTTCCAATATCCTTGAATCTATTATATAAACGCAATTCCCTTCTTCAATTGTGCGAATACCATCTAAAGGAAATCCAATTCTTTCTGCAATGCGATCTTGTATCTGCTTGATATTGGGGGTATGAGTGATCTCCACTACCACAACTGCATTAAACAATTTCGCTTGTTCTGCACGTCTTGCAACTTCATATGCAAGCACAGTCTTTCCTGTTTTATGAATAACATATGAGTACAAATTAGTAGATCTTAGGTGGTCACGTATTCAAATAGATCTAGCGAACATGACTCTTTCTATACAACAAAAATAAAGAAGTAAAGAAATGTGAGGTTTCAGTCTCCTCAAAACTGAATACTTATTAGTATATTTTTTGCACCAGTTTCAAAGTTACTGAATCGATGAATTTCAACTCGAGGAAACGTCATCAGTAGCAGAGCACAACAATGATAATACCAAATCGATAGATGGAAGACTTGTTAAAGGACTAAGAATCTTGGTGCAATAGGCTTAGTCTAGACGCTCCAGGATGGCGACAGCCCTTTCTGAATCAGTAGCAGAGTCCTAGAACGATAATACCAGTCCCAGACTTCAAGAGCCCTACCGAGAAAACAAAAAAGAATCATCAATCTAAAAGGAACCAATTACCAGCGTAGCATCGACTACAGAGTCCAACTGCGCAAATCTCATGACATGGAAAGGCGTCTCCAAAGTGAAGTGACGATTCAAACTAGGGCTGCAGTTAACTTGCCCATCATTCTCAAGAGAAAGCTCCTCAAAAAAGTTCAAGAGATCATCTTGATCTCTCACGACAAAGTAGTTGATTTTCTATCATCCGAGGATGATCAACAGTTGCTAATTGAAGCAAAGCACTCTGAAATATTAGGCCATGGAGGTGCACTGGCCATTCGAAGTGCAGCATCACCACCATCATCATCCGAGAATCCCTCTTCATGTGTGGCCTCTGGACTCTAACAAGAAAAATATGCTTAGATAGCTACAATAAATGAGGAGCTATGGTGAGCCGTGCGTTAAAGTAGTGAAATATTCTATGTTCATCCGACATCTAGCCCTAAATTGACATCCACCTAGTGCACCTAGTGCTGATCAAATCGGCGGCTGGGTCGGGTTGGGGTCGAGAAAGAATTGTCTTTTTTAATGTCAAAATTTGGTTTTTTATATCTTGGGTTGGGTCAGTTCAGTTTGTTCCTGACCCTACCACTACTCGACCCATTAGGTCCAATTTTTTTATTTTTTTATAAATAATTAATAAAAATTTGAATAAAAATAAAATTATAAATAAAAATTTAAATAAGGAAAAGTTCAACATAGAATATTAAATAATCAATAAAATTCTTTAAAAAAAACTTATATATATTCTATAAAAATTATAATATATATATATTTAAATAGTAGTATATATTTAAATTCATGTCGGGCTTTGTTTCGGGCCCAAAATTTTGCCAGAGTTCAGTTCGATTTTTTATTCGAGCCTAGTTTTTTTGTCCAAATCCGCCCGAACTTTTTTCAAGCCCGGTTTTTCGAGCTTTTTCCGGGTCGGGTCGGGTCATCGGGCTAGATTAGGTTTGATCAGCTCTACTTCTAGCTTAAAGAACACATAAAACAAAGATGAGGCAGGCTTTTTTTTTAAATCAAGATTTGTCGATTTCATATCATAGCTAAAATGATCTCAAAATGGCCTTCCCAATTACAAGCTGTGTAGAGTTTTGGGGAATATTTTCCCCTTACCAGACTTTAAAGCATCTATTAAACGAATTAGAAAGCTTTAACAACGGTAAATTTATCACAGTTGTATCGTACGCTAGAGTAACGTTGTCAAAAAGAGAGAAAAGGCTTAGCAAATTTTGGGGCAAGAATGCTAATCTGGTTGTCCGGAAAGAAGTTGGAAAAGAGGTTGCTGCATAATGTTCACTGAAATAGCTGGGAAGCCGTTTTCAAACAGCCTATTAAGATCAACAATTTCTTGACATTCAGCTCCAATGACATTGCACTTGACATTTAATTCCTTGTTAAGGACGGAGAAGAGAGATCTTGGCTTCTCACTCTTTTAAAACCGCAATTAAGTTTGACAAGACACTGGTGAGGAGTCCAATCACTGTCAACAATAGTATCTATTATTGCATCTCACCAATGAACCTTGTGAAATTGTAGAACTCAGCTATCCAAACTCTCGGCATTTGGAAAGATCCGCCAATCAACGACACCTTATGACGCCCTCGTACTTTTCAAAAGAAGGATGATGGATCTCTACGACTATGTGTCGACTCTAAGGCCTTCAACGAAGTCTATATGTAGATCTTGTGTGCAGAAAAAGAAAATCATGACATGATTTTACACCCATGTTCATCATATCATGCCCTACTCTTCTGTAGTAGCTTCACATGGGCATGCGCGAAACATTGTTGTTTAACGACCATCGAATATCCATCGGAGAATGACAATACTAAGGAGCACTTCTAGAAGAATTGTAAAATTCAGAGGGAACATGTGACATCGATGAGATGATACTGATACACATAGGTTAACACGACCTACATCTATCTATTTAATTTTCTGTAATTATTACTTAGGCGTATGAGAAGGTGTTCCAATGTGCTTTGTTTAGTACTTATCAAGTAGCATTCTACATTAGGTAATCACTAACCCATAAGTATGTAGATTTACTTTCTTTTATATGTTATTTATTTTTTTGTCTTATTTGATAATGAACAATGCTCAATAGAAATCTAGCACTTCCCTAATGATGCAAAATTGGGAAAATGTGTCTGTTCATTGTGTTTTATGTCTTACTCATTTAAGGGAAAATTATCTAAAGAAACTAGTTCATGCATGGATTCAGGGGGAGTCGTAAAGGTCATCCATTCATTCCTTCTAAGATTGCTTTGAAAATATTTGCAAGACTATCTTGACATCTACATAGGGTTTTGCCATCATCATCAAAAGGGGGTAACTTGTTAGAACCCTTAGTTTTGATGTGATGGCAAACTTAACGACTCACTCTACACAATGGCTTTATGGGAAAAACTGTTATTGAAGAATTGTCTACGCATAAGAAGTCTATTTGTGAAGCCACATAGAGACACACTCCAGTAATGAAAAAATTATTAAGCAATAAGAAATTATCTGTGAGTAGAGTATGCCAATAGAAGGTCAAGTGAAGTGGCTACGTGAAATTCAGAATTATAATTTAAAGTCAAATTGTCTGAGAAATCCACCGCAAGAATCTGCCAACGCTCTACACCTCTAGATTATGAAACTTGGTCCTCAAGACTAGCAATTGTCCAAGATACAATGTCTATAAGTAGCGAACACCATGAATTACTCCCCAAGCACAAGCCCAATGTTTCATTTTTTAGTTAAGGTAAGATATCAAAACTAGCCTCGATTTGGCTTTACTATATAAAGAAGCATTATCGAATATGTTCAACTTTGTTTTTTCTGGTCCAATATGTAACACCTCTTGTAGTTGGATCCAGTGAATAAAGCATGTACATGCCCCCTGCTTGTTTAATGAATAAAAGGAACACCTGAGTACAAGGTTTCATGTGGTTGGGTTGTGTTTCTCGCCATTGACCATGAAAGTGCCACAGGGCTATGCAGTGCTGTGTGTGGGCCGCGTCAAGAAGGATTGGCTTGACACACGGTGACAGCAGAGTGCAAGGCGCTGGTTTCGTGTCATGCAAGGAGGACCTGACGAGGTTGACAAGCAATTAGCACTTGGCAGGTGAGTGAGGCTCGCCCAACAAGGGGGTGGTGGTAATATTATGTCGGTGGTAAGTCGAGGACATTGCATGGAAGGCACAACAAGACTTAGCCAAGGGCATAGGGTGCCTTGGGTTATCATGACCAGGTCTAGACAAGGACGCAACAAGCGACAGCGAGTGCAGGTGCATGCAGGCGGGGAGTGACGAGGCATACCTTGGTATGCACATGAGACAACGCGGGTGTGCACCACAAGATGCAAGATGTGCGCAGGCATGGATTTACGGGCGTAGGCGAGGATGGTTGCAAGATTCACGGGCGGCGAGACAGGCATACGCACGACGCTGTTGGATGCCGCGATGTCCATGCTGATGTGCGTCGTGAGTTGCGCAGATTGTAGAAGTAAGTAAAGTTTACCATAGTCCCATGGTGATTTTGGAAATTACTGATTAAGTCTTGACCTATTAATGGAATAATATCATGAGGTGACATGAGTGATATTTATTTTTAAGAAGAAATTTCCTCTAAATGTGGTTTGTTGAGATATTCTCTGTAAATATCTAGCTCTAAGATTTACTTATTTGGAATAAATCAAGGTTGTTGGGCAGAAGAGATATTCTCCCTCGTAATAGAACTGGCTAAGGGTATGGAAACAATATCTTCTTATGGCACCTAGATTAGAGATAAAATCTTGATCTCCTAGCGCATGTTAAGATATTCTCAAACAATCAAGATCAAGAGAAGGATTTGAAGAGAATTTTAACTCTCTACATTTTTAGAAAGGAAGTTGTTAATAGTTGCTATTTCAAAAAAGTGAAGGCATAGAGGTTAGACAATCACGATTGTCTGCGTCAGTTCACTAATAATCAAAGAGAGTTCTTTGATCTTGGCCACGATAATCCTAATTCCCAAATAGCTATCCCTCCACAAAGAGATAAGTGTTCTCCTTCATCCTTGAGGCGCCATTAGTGAGGAAGACCCGAGGACTGCTTCTATCCCCTTTGTCCCACCAGTAAAGTAGTCCCCTACTCCTCCAATCTCGATAGGAAGTAAAGTTGGATTGGGTTGCTACCACGTGGTTGAAAATCGTGTTTGTACCATGTGTGGCTTCTCTATGAGTCGTAGTCTAGGTAAATGAAGTGGTTGTTGAAGAAGGGTGAGGGGAATTGAGGGTAGAGAGGTCTGAGAACTGAGAGGTGTACATTCAGGTGGGTAATCGATTGTTCAGTTATCATGGTTATTTCGTAAAATCAATTATCCGAAAACTTTAAAAAAATCCACTTAATAATAAAAATCCAAACTGAAAATTGAATTAGTTGTGGTTAACCGTAATAAATTCAGTTAACCGATATTTTTAAAAGAAAAGTTACGATTTTTATTAACAATTATATATTTAAATTTTATTTAAAAACTATTTCAGTTATCCGGTTAAACGAAATATTATCTTTAATAATCAAAAATTGAACCGAAATAAAATTCAATTAACTAAAAACCGAAATTTTTAAAAACGGTTAAAAAACTTAAAAAAATTAGATTTCGGTTATAATCGAACTGTTTGGGCAGACTTAGTGCGAACAACCACAACTCAAGGGGCGGAAAGGGTTGAAGGACTAGGCTTGGTACCTGGCGGTCATAATGATTGTTATTTTGTATGACACAATACTTCCTATATTGAGATAAAAATCACCAAATAGAGAGACATGTCTCCCTAGAGAAACAATTATTTTTATCTAGCTATCACTGGTGCAGAAAGATTAAAAATCACGGTAAAAATGCTATAAAACACACTCGTGACTTGTGCTTAAAGTCTCATCACTAAGTCTAATTTAATAAATCACGGTTCGAAACCGTGCTTTAAAAGTGTTCTAGCAGTGTATTGAGAACTTTAGCATTCAATTTCATCATTATGTTGTAATGATTTATTTGTGTAGGTGTTGAGTGTGTGTTTTTGCTTTATATTAAGGAGAGTTGTCCGCATAACCCGAGTGTGAAGGCTTTGTTGTTTTGGGTTTTACCCTGGCGAAGCATCTTGCTACTACACAAATACGCCTCGTATCGGATTGCAAAAGCGTAATAGACTACCTCTCAGACTTTCAGGTGCGGGGACTAGATGGCGTCACAACGCATATCCTAAATGATGCTCTAGCTTGTTTAGATCCAATTGGGGATATTGCTTGGTTTCATGTCACTTGAGATTGCAACAGTATGGATCATAACCTAGCATTTCATGCTAGAAAGGATCAGCTCCCAGAGAGCTGCTAGAAGTCCTTTGACTTCACAACACATGTACGGACCCTTTGTTCCTGATATCAATATATATATCTCCTTGTTTCAAAAAATATATATTTAATTTGAAGTCTTTAAATAAAGGTTTCCTATAGTTCAGCTAAATGACTCCGCTGCACTATCATAACCAACCAGAGTTAGTGTGTTTCAGTTTCATAACTGGGTCACACTACAAAAGCCTACGTGATCCTACATACCTTGACTATAATTAGAGGATTATGCATAAATTTATTCATTTGGTGTTAGCCGATTAAAAAAAAATTCACAAGATACCCTTGAGATTTTAGTAAATTTTACGTGACACTTGTGAGGTTTTATATTCATTACGAGATACCTTTGAGGTTTCATTTTATTTACGAGATACCTCTGAGATTTCATTTTCTTTGCAAGATACCCATGCTGTTTCATTTTATTATGAGATGTCAGTTCGTTCAAATTATGATATATTATATTTTTCATATTCCAATTTTACCCTCACACCATATGTCTCCACAATAACCTCTAGACAAAAGTTTTTAAACTTAAATAAAATACGCAAATATAATTTTTTAAAAAATTAATATAATTAAACAAACAAAAAATTAAATAAATGGAATTAATAAAAAATCAAATAATTTTGAAAAATAAACATGATATGTAGTGTTGACTTAAAATTGTAAAAGAGTTACGACAATAAAATGAAGAATATTATAAGTAATTTGATTTAGTAGATAGAAAAAGTCTTTATTTAAAACTAGAAAAATAATGTACAAAAACCAATCATTTTTCTTGTGATTATTGATATCAAATAATACATTATTTGTTAATAATTTTTTTAAAATTTATAAAAAATATTTAATAATTTCTTATATTTAATGTATTAGTATAAGTTTTTACAAGTTAGTCACCACTATAATGGTTTAAAATTATATAACAATATATGTTTTTAAATAAATTAATTTTCTACTGTTTAGTCATTTCTATTTATTTTTCAGATTTTAGTTCTTTTTGTTTTTATAACTCTTATTCATTTTTTTAAAATTGGTTCAAATTTTATGTGATCTTTAATTATGTTTGTGTTTGTTTGTATTTTGAATTTTAAAAATAATTTGATCATAAACATTTGAAGTTATTGTGGAACATATGATGCGAGGGTAAAATGAGAATACAGAAAGTACAATATATCAAAATTTAAAAGGAGTGTCATTTCATAATAAAATTGAAACCTTAGGATATCTCATAATAAAAATAAAAATTTAGGAGTCGCTTCGACCTCATAATATCTCGGCAATTTCCCTAAAAAAAGCCATATGACATCCACCATTTTTTATAGCTTATTGAAAAAGATACAAAATTAGTCCACTATTTAAGCTAATTCACCAAACATTTTCAAAATTTTCAGCTACCTATATGGATTCTAAACACTTCGTATAATGATAAGAAGAAGTTACAATAAAAACGTGTAAGAATTGAGTTTTTAATGAAGTGAAAATACTAGAACCAAGAAAGACTGACCTGCTCCTCCCATGCCATGGATTCCTATCCGATTGATATTATTACTTTTGAGCGCTTCCATGATCTTCTCCACCTCTCGTAGTCTTGATTCCAGAAGTTGGCAGAAGTCTCCTTGATCAGTCGCACCAGCTATTGATGGTGGACCTGTAGAAATGGTCAAATTGCGTATTCCATCAAGCTCATATATCTTCTCCTCAATAAGGTCGGTTATTTCCTTTGCTTTCAAACTCATATCGTATCGGAACTTAGGGTTCCAACCGATGAGCTTAAAGCAGCACTTCTCGGTAGCCTTCCTTGTCTCTTCATCCATAAACAATTCATGATCATGAACGTCAGTGACCTTTCTCAAGAGCTCTTCTGCCCAATCTAGCCACGTATTCACCTGGGCAGTAACTTCCTCTCCCCCTCTTTCTCCGGTCTCCACTAGGGCCTGAATGTCCTTTTCTTTGCTCACTAGAAGTTCATGAAGCTGCTTCAATTTTTTTAGATTTTTTTCGTAGTCATTGACATACTCAAACCATTTTTTCACTTTCGCAGCAGCCAAATTTCCGGCAACACTGCTGCATCCCTTGGCTGCAGCTACAGTCAGCGGATCCATCGCTTCTGCGACCACAAACGAAAAAGGAAAATCACACAGACACATATAAGACAGATTGCAAATCAAGCAATTAAGGAAGCTTGCTATTACCACTTAATGAGCAGTCCCATCTTCATTATCGACTGACATCCTGATGCTATAAATCTTAAATGATGATGTTCTGGATACAGCTGAGACTTTGAACTTGAAATATATAGAAAGGTAAATAAGTGGAGAATATAAGTTGCTGGAAGATACGGTGAAATGTTTAGCTCATGCTCATTGACGATTTATCCCTTTCAGCTCTTTCGCTCTTGCTCTGGCTCCCTCCATGGCTATACTGTCGTCTGCTGCCTGAAGGGTAATTTGTAAAATTGAAAACACATAATATTACATAAGTTTTAGAATATATTACATAAAATTATTTTCATAAACAAAAGTGGGCGGTGAAAATGTAATCCATTTATGAATTATGATTTTTAAAATAGTGTTCCACACAGTCCTACTATTTTTCCTATATTTTATTTAAACGTTTATCCAAACATCAATCTTATCAATTTCTTGTTTTTTTTATTTTATTCTAGCAGCTGCTTTAGTATAAAATAATATTATTTTTGTGCGCGTTATAAGTGTTTTATTTGTTTTTTGACACATTTTTCCACTTTAATATATATGATAAAATAATTTTTAAAAATTAAAGCGATACCTATATAATTTTTTTTTGAAATCA
This sequence comes from Limonium bicolor, assembly GCA_023374045.1. Classification (NCBI taxonomy): domain Eukaryota; kingdom Viridiplantae; phylum Streptophyta; class Magnoliopsida; order Caryophyllales; family Plumbaginaceae; genus Limonium; species Limonium bicolor. The sequence continues at coordinate 5,103,630 of CM041778.1, read as the reverse complement.
ACTATACCTGTATAAATTTGTACTCTAGAAAAATGAGTGTTTAGTATGCAGTGAACTTAAACGAAGTTATACTATAAAACTGCTCGAAGCCTAGTCTCCCCCATGATAAAATTGGCCACTGACCTAGTCAAACAAATTTTCACTTCAATTCATGCTCACCTAACCCCATTGTTATTTGTTGGCCACTGATGTGGCTTTCTTCGACAACCACCTTATCAGGCACACCTCTCGAAAGTATATTTTATTACTAAAGACTATTCTAATAATTCACAGGTGTACAGTGTTTTTATTGAGCCTTGTGCGTGTGCCCTTTTCGTGCATGCGTTTTGTATTCGAGTCAGATTAATCTAGATTGTCACAATGCTCCGTTCTAGTTGCATATTTTCTAAACTCGGCAATAGCTGTTTTTGGATAAAGGTAAAGAGATAGTGGGACCGAGTAGAAAATACAAGTAAAATTAGGACAAGTAGCATATATGGCAAGATTAATGTTGTAAGAAAAATAGATGTGTTGAATGTTGCTCTAATAATGCAGAAGTTTAATTTCTGTTCTTCAAGTGTTTTAATCTTCTGACACTAGTAGAAAAAACATTTATAGCGTCGATTATAAAACCCCTTAGTTGTCGGTTTTCAAACCGTCACTCAGCAGGGTGACACTGCAGGTTTGTATCTGAGGCGACGGTTTTTGGAAGCGTGGCTTCAGATGTGCACTATGGTATGGGTTTATATCCAAAACCGAAGCTCTAGACTATGCCTATGACAGGGATGTATGAGTTTGTGGTGTCGTATTCAACAAAAAACCGACACCTTAGAGTACTCTTAAGTGTCGGTTTTTAACATTTAACCGACACCAGAAGTGTATTTTTAGAAAAAATAATAAATGCTAAAGTGTCGGGTCTTTTGAAAACCGACACCTAAGGGATTTTTTTAAAATTATTTTCCATATAATAAGAGACCAAACTGATAATATCATTCAAATTGTACCTGGTAATAATATTCAATATGATACAACCTGATAAAAAAATACTTACTATACAAAAATTCATGAATTACATATTCATCCCCTCTCTAATTATGTACAAGGGGAATCACCACAGCATCGGCTTATTGCTTACAACAAAAAAAAAAACAGCTGGTAATAATAATCCACACTTTCCCTATCAAAATCTGGAAAGAAAAGGGTAACACTTTCTAGTGTTGTAAGTCCCCTCTCATCACAAGTGTTGCTATAACAAATTAAACAACAGAAGCAATCAACTAAGCAACAGGCCTCAAGCTATCCAGAATGCAAAGACAAAGAAAGAAAAGAATCTATACCCATAAGAGAAAGAAGCGTTCCAGCAGCAACCGAAAAAATCATAGTTGAGGCTTGGTGATCTACCCCACCTTCCTTTTAGGAATCCTCGAACGGTAAGTTCTTCTCACAGCTGCTAACAGAGGCATTATCATCTAAGTCAAGGAGCATGAAGTTCAACTGGGATTGAATAACATCTTGCTGCGTTGCCCACTTGGTGTCAATTTCCCTTAGAGAAAAGCTTGAGGACAGTATGTACTACTTAGTTACAAATATAATGCTTCATTGTTGGAAACTCACATTTATATAAGTTGTGTGGTAATGTCAACTTCATTACAACACCTCTTTGCGGAGGCAAGCCAAAAGAAAAGAAATTCACAATTGCTCATCCTGAGTACCAATTAATGAAACCAGCTTCACAAAAAACAGAACCACACATCTAACTTATGTTCATACAAAAGGCACTTCATTACAACTATCTAATGACACTCCTTGTATCCATTCCAGCTAATTCAAGCATACAGCCACCAAAATTCTCTCTTCAAACACATGAAGAGGTCGAGACCAAGCATAATAAGAACAAAATTTATAAAAGATGGAACCTGATGTCATATTCTTGTAAACCTTTGACAACATGTTAGACAAAACTTGCATGATCCTCAATATATTCTGCAAGTTCATCTAGCAGCATTTTGATTTCCTTATCATCCTAAGCAAGATAAGTCTTGAAAGCCTACACAAGAGAAATAAATGATTAATTGTAGCTTAGATATTCTTTGAGTATATCCAAACACTTACATATAATTTCAAACTAAGGAAGTTGTATTGATAACTAAAATATTGAAAACAAATAATCAAAGTTATGGATTGTACACCTGTAACAAATTGGATGACTCATGGTGCTGAGTTACTATCTCATTCATATACCGCATTACATAGTATCCACATCCTGTCACACCTGGCTATGTGGGACACTAAAGAACCAAAATTGTATTTCAATTGAATTTGAAATCAGATAAGACCACAATAAATTCATGTATTTTTTTATATATGAAACATAAGGTGTCCTTTGGGAAAAAAGTAACATTCGATAAAAAGACTCACATTCACATTTTTCAACGAGAAAGCAACTTTGGTCTTCTTAACTTTATATCTATAGTTTTGGAAGCACCTGCATATAAATTAAATATATGTTTAGAGATGTGTCTTTCGCTAGCAATAACAGTTAATATACAAGCAACACATTTGTTCAAAAAGGGAAAGGAAAGAATAAGCCTGAGATTGATTTGATAAAGAATTGAATGAGAGCAGCAATTGTATCAGATTTGCTACTGCATACTGCTATTGATAATTCTATGATACATCAGGAGGCCAAGCAAGACCAATGACCTACTTATTTGTATCAAACAAACTCAATTGATTTCATCTCGTCTTTCTCTCTCAATATACCAAAATACATATAAGATGGATACTATTTTCTAATTAACATAGTAAATAGCTTGTCGTTTGCTACATGTATAATACTTGTGGTTAAGATGCAATTTATATAAAGTGACTTACACATCTATATCATTCTTGATTTGGATCTTGGTTCTTCCTTTTCCCGTGGGATCAAATACCAGCAGTTTGTGATCCGGAGAGATATAACAAGCAACATCCAATGTTTACTACATATATTTGGCAATGTGCACAGTCAGTACACATTTTTACAAGATAAACAAAAGTGAAGTACTTAAATAACCTTTATAGTTTCAACTATAAAAAAGAGGTAGAACTACAATATGTACTACTCTTACCTCTGAATATATGGAATGAAGAAAATCTTTTATCTTTAGCTCCGATCAGCATGCTAAGAAGATAATCTTTAAACTTCTTAGGACTTTTATGTACTTCATCCAAACAACATTTTTTTGGACAAAGAAAAACAATGGAGCTAATTCCAGCATCATTCATCTTTGCTCTCAAACACCTACACATTTCAATACACATATTAGAATTTACAACATGATGTTTTCAAAGTAAATCTTAATACTATATTGAAGTATTTAAAACACCGCATGTTAATAAGTGTGAAATACCCCGAACTTAAATATAGGGATTTAAATTAACTTAATACGTATTTAAGGGCCTCATGGTACCCAATTAAAATTGGTAAAGAAAAATAAATCCAAAAGAAATAAAGAAACGCTTAAAAAGCGTAAAACGCTAAATAAGCGTTAAATGACCATAGGAGGTATGAAACCTCGGTTAGCGTATTGTAAGGATTCTAAAGGCTTAATTAAGTCTAAATAAATATGAGGGAACAAATCCTGAAGAAAACGGATCCTTAGAATGGATTAAAATCACTAATGAATCTTAAAGCACGTTTTACGAGGTAACCGGGAAAACGTGTCTTTAAGCGGGTCAAACAGACTCGTGACAATTATGGTCAACTAAATAATCATTAATAAATATTAGTGAAGCTTTAGGACCAATAAAATCAATAAAATGAGAGTTTAGTAAAAACTGTCAAAAACGGGAAATTGTGGGGTAGAAATATAATTAACACAAACCTATGTGTCCACTTTGAAAATAAAAAGCAAAAGTAGTAGTGTGTGTATGTGTGTGATCGATGGGATTTCCCCCCCCCCCCCCCCCCTCACACTCTCTCACACACCCCTCTTATACACAAACAAACAAAATAATAAACAACCCACTCACCTTTATCTCTCTCTCCTATCTCATTTCTTTCCTCTCACGTGAATACACACCCCTCACACTCTCTTTCTTCTTTTCCCCTACCTCCATCGATTTCCATGGTGAAAGAAGAGAACCCACAAAACCTCACCTTCTCTCCTTTGTACTCCCTCTAGACCCTTCCAAAAATTATAAAAATTGTACCATTGGAATCCTCTCCTCAAGAACTACCTTTCTATCTTTTCAAAAATCAAAAACGACAACTTTCATCTCCATGGGTATGGAGCATTTGGAGCTTCAACACCACCATTAGAAGGCCCTCCTCCTCCTTGTTCTATTAAGGTAAAAATATCTTCAAAAGCTCCATCTTTTTCTAGCCTAAATGGCAAAACGAAAATGTGAACTAAACCCTTGCTTGCTCCTCTCGTGCCCAGCCGGTTTGGCATTTTGAAAGGTGGGAAAATCATTCTTGAGCTGCTCCAAGTATTTCATAAACTCTTGAAAGGTAATAAATTTTCTAAACCCTAAAACCTAGATTAAAACTTGATTAATGGTTAGGGTTAGTTCTTGGTATTGAATGGTGTATGTGAATGGTTGTAGTGCAAGTGGATTGAGATTACAAAACCGGTAGAGAGAGGAGGAAAGGAGAAAGAAGAAGAAAGAAACTAGAAGGAAAACAAGGTAAAGGTACTCATTGTGTAGCTTGGTATATATTTGTATAAGTAACAGATTTTTAGTAATGAAAATTGGTATTGTAAAATGATAATGCATTAGTAATATAATGTGTAAGAGAATACAAGTATTTTGAAGCTTCAAAAGACATGTAAAACTGTTACAAAACAGATTGGGGATTAGTGTTTGTGTGCAGGAAATTTTGTAGTGTTTTTATGAGTGTTTTAGTATTGGTATTGTATATGGGAGCTTGAATGTTTTGGTTGTTGTAAACAGGTGAATTGGTTATTGATGTGAGTGTAGACAATGTGGTGAGTGTATAAAATACAAGGGAGACTATGGCAAAAATTGCCTAGGAATAGAACACTTAGAGAATTAAAACTAGGTGACTAATGTGAGTGTGTAACAGATTTTGATTAAGGAAAACAGAGGGTAAGTTGAGAGAGATGAATAATGTATTCTAATACATTAGGAGTGTTAGAAATGCCAATAGAAGAGGGAGATGTAGAAGGGGAGTTTAAGTGTGAAAATCTGTAGCAAAAGGGCATAAGAATGTATGGAGAAGTTAGGAAAGGTTAGTGTGTAAGAATTGGTAAAAAGGAGTGTTGGACTTGGGTATAGATATTGTAGTTGCTTGGAAATGAATTGGAATGGTAGGATGGCATTAGGAGAGGGAACTATGTATGGAGGAAATAGGAACCCAAAATCTGTAGCAAAAACTACTTGGAGAAACTATTGTAAGTGTTGAAAGGAAGTAAGGAATTGTGTAAGTTGTTTAATGGATTTAGTAATGGATTTGGTGGATGAGCTAAGGAGTATTAGGAGGTTTAATTAGTGTTATAACATGTGGGATTAAGTGTAGGAACAATGGGGAAGTAATGGGTGAAAGAGAGGACTGAAAACAGAAATTAAAATGCAAATACTGGGCTGGACCGGACTTGCGACCGGACTTGCAAGTCCGGTCGAGCTGAAAATTTTCCTGACCGATGCTACTGGAACCGACCGGACTTGCGACCGGACATGCAAGTCCGGTCGGCCAGAAAAATTTCCGTAACCCGAGCTACTGGAATGGACCGGACTTGCGACCGGACATGCAAGTCCGGTCGGCCAGAAAAATTTCCGTAACCCGAGCTACTGGAATGGACCGGACTTGCGACCGGACATGCAAGTCCGGTCGGACAGAAAAATTTCCGTAACCCGAGCTACTGGAATGGACCGGACTTGCGACCGGACATGCAAGTCCGGTCGGCCAGAAAAATTCCCGTAACCTGAGCTACTGGTATGGACCGGACTTGCAAGGTCGGTCGCAAGTCCGGTCCTGACAAAAAAAATATATATATTTTTAAATAATAATGATATTATATTATATGTATATGTATATATATATGTATGTATATCCACATATCATGTACGTGTAAGGAAGTAAACTTAATTAAGTAAGAAAGTAAAACTTAAGGTAAAGAAAAGTAATAAGTAATGTGTAAGTATAAGAAGTGTGAGGACATAGTAAGTACGAATTAAGTAATAATAGTTAGGTTAATCATTTGAATGTATGTATATCATAGGATTTGAATTGTGAATACCGGAGGAACATTGGGATACAAGTACACGGTGAAAGGTATGATTTCTTCATGCCCTGTATCCTAATCTGGTTACCCCGATTTGTGTGCTTACTTGATCACCTAATAAGATAAATGCACGAATCGGACTATATTGCACTTACTTGTGTTTGTTTATATTGTTCTTGGTATATTTCTCTTGAACAATAGTTTGTATAATTCATGAAATGTATGGATGATGACATGGTGTAAATGAATCTTGTATTGTACTTATGTATTGTATTATATTTCGTATGAATGTATATTGGGCATTGTATTTGTAAATGTGGCTTGAATGTTGACTTGTGCTAATTCCTAACTAGCTAACTCCTAACTTAAGTGGGTAAATTGGAATGAGTACAAGTCCGATATAGCTTCGGCCACGCGTGAGGATGAGGTGACACAAGAGGTTGGATCCGATTCCTGGTTCGTAAGCTGGTCCACGGCCCAAATCCCTTAAGTGGGTAGCATCCTGGATTAGTGAACCAAGTAAATCCCGGTGGTGGGACGGAGTAGTCCCCGGGCCGGAGGTCCCGACGACTTAACATGAGTAAGAGTAAGAGTAAGTAAGTATGTATGAGTATGAGAATGAGTATGTATGCGTATGTATGAAGTAATGAGTAAAAGAGTAATCTCCACCCGATTAACCCGGGTGGACCAATGAAGCTAACCCGTATTGTAAATTGTGTATGTATTGGGTATATGTATTCGGAAGAAGGTAAGTATGTATTTGATGGTTATATTGTACTCCATGTATGTAATGAAGTGTATGTGTGTATGCTTGCGTAAGTATTCATGTATTGTGTATAAGAGCATGTATGCATGTATGTATGAATAAAATGAACCGCATGTATTCGACCAAGTGGTCGGCGTACCCTCACTAGTACGCGGGGTATGCGGTTATCATGCTCGGCGAAAGCTGACCCCTTTGGGGGACATTTTTTGTGCAGGTACCCAAAACGAATATGGTCACGGAAGAGACCGGAGGCACACCCTGGTATTTGGAAGTAAGTAGCGTGTGAGGAACGGGCAGTAAGTAGTCACTTAGTGAGTATGCATGAACTTTGAAGAGATAGTACGTTGTATAAGGATCTTAGTAAACTCGGTATGTATATTATAAGGTATGGTATTTGAAGTATTGTATTGAATGCAAATTGTAGTAGTATTTGGTAAATGGAAAATGTATTGTAGATTTGTAGTACTCGGGATTCCGGTCCATCAGACCGATGCTGTATGTAGAATCAGTAGCCTTGTTAGTCACGTGGGTGACTAACGGCATTGTATCACCCATTGTATGTAAGTATATATCCGCTGCGAGTATCTGATGAGTAAGGAGATTGGACGTTAATGACTGTATTAATAGTAGGGGTGTTACAAAAAGTGGTATCAGAGCGAAGTATCTCTCTGATGACTGGAAATACCGAGTCTAGGAATACCGAGTTAGGAATTAGAAGCTTAGGGCTAAGGGCTGAGTGTTAGCATTAGAGATATGCTAGTTAGGAACTACCGGTGAGTACCGGATACCTACAATACCAGTCCCGCCCGCCGCAAACCCCACTGTATAACTTGGGAAAGTACGCCAGAGAGAAGTAAAGTCCTCTCATACTCGGGGAAACCCGATCTGGCAGTAACAAGTGATTCCTACAAGAGGAAAGAACCTGACATGTAGTAGATTCCAAGAACTGGAAGTCCCGGAGATAGTCCCCGGTTGAACCACAACACCCGCACTTAATAGCGGCAGAATGAGCACTCCAACCACGAGGAGGCTGCAACTTACAACAGCATGGGGCGACCTGCTTAGCAGTCGCGAAACCTAGCTAGTCAACCAACAGCAGGACAGAAGCACTAACCGTGCAACGGAATGAAAAAGGGAGCAGTAATGGAACCCAGACACGAGTCTACGGGATAGTGACACTTGGATAATACCACCAACGGTGTGCTAGCTGACTAAGGACATAGTCGGAAGCGGTTAACTCCAAACTACGATGCCATCAAGGTTGCAATACCTGGCCAATATAGCTCAGACAACTATAATAACAACCATGGGATATAATCCAATAGGACTACAAGCGTAGTACCTAAACGAGGAAGGCTCAGCAACCACCACAAAGGTGTGGGAACGAGCCACAAGGAGCGACACTAAACCAAATAGAACGGGAACCTCCAAGAAGTGGAGGAGTACCCAGATCTACGACAGCCATGTCTAGACAATCAAGAAGCTACCTAAAGGAGCGAGTATATCAGTTATAGATCAATAAGATCGGGGGAAGCGCCAACAAGACTAACAAACACAAATGGAAACCCTACCAAGATTGGTATAAGATTACCCAAAAACCACCAGTACCACGCACTTGCCACGGCAAGTGCAGTAAAGACAGAGATATGTAAGGGAACACTAACACGTCACAAGTACATAGTAATGTACGGTGACAGTAACGAAACAACCACAGGATCAAACATCCTAAAACTGAAGGAATGGAACCTTGGAAAGGTCTAACAGCCCGACCACTGTACTTAGCATACCAGTCAGCGGGAGGCTAGACTTGGTCAAGACCTCAAACATGGCTATGCCATGAGAGATTTCTTTTAACACCGAACCATTGTTTTTAAAACCCAAAATTTTCTTTTCAAACCACAACCTTCTTTTAAAAACCTTGGATTTTAAAACCGAACCAACATGATTATGGTCAGTATCATAGAATGATACAAGAGGAGTTGGCAACAGAATACTTCACCTAGGCGTGTGACGAACACTACGAGTGTACCGTTACGGGATGTGGGACAACCGCACTCCGAAGGAGCTTGCGGGCCCGACATATAGTTGGGTAAGTGGTAACGTATCAACATGGTACCCCACGTATGTATACATGTAGTGTACGACACACGGGAAGTAGTCGACTCCGTTCTATGGACCATCAGTAAGTTCAGCCCAGGACAGCTGGACACCTCAGAGAATCAAGCATAAGGGAACTCAGAGAATTCATCTGAAGATTAGGAACAAGAATTAGGAAGTGCGGAGAGCACATGCTAGTAAGTATAGACATTGGATATGTCTCAGGTCATCATGAAAATACATGACTGCTGGGAAGTATACCCAGCCTAAACACAGCAAGGCAATCGCCTATAATGTGAACATCACAATGCTCAACAAACGGGACGGAATTCCCAAGAGCAATCACAAGATTACTACGAAGCACAACCCATCATTGGAGAGGAATATAAACCTAGTCAAGAATACTAGGAGCAAGCGTAAACAGTCTACCCAAGAACGGGAGACGTCATAACCCAAAAAGGGACGACTCAAGTACAATACCATAAGACGGTACAGTGGACAACCTATCATAACCATTAGCCGGAAGTAACGACATAATGTAACAACACCCAGGAGCGATCCTTGAAGGGTGTCTGCGTTAATAACAGTCGAGCAACCGTAATGACATGAGCACGGGAGCTAAAACGAACAATCGGTTAGGACACCGAAGGGATTTCACTTTACAGGAAATGCCCTAAGATATTGAGAGACACCTATCAACATCAGATTACCTAAAGGGTCTCCTATGAACGGAAGCGTGATGTCACGACTTACCATGGAGCCAATAATACCTCCAACCTATGACGGTATACAAGGAGTGGAAACATGTATAAACAGCTTGCAAAGAGCATAGCTTGCAGCAATACGACTCAGAAGTTGTAAACCAAATACGTTATATAAACTTAAACGGTTGCAAAACCGGCACCAATTGTTAACGAGACCTACAAGAGATATTGCCTCATACGACAAGAAATCAACAACTGGACCATAAATCCAACCCAACGTCCTGAGTGGCTTGTAGTAATGGCCACCTCAGCGTCACTGTCACTGGAGCACCAGTCTAGCATACAGTTGACGGAGTTAAATACCCCTCACGCCTTCTGTAGCAATTGTACACAGAGGCATAAGAATCATGATAATGCCAACATTGGCCTAGTCCACACTTGGACACCACGAGAAACCCAAGGGAAGGTACCCCTCGTTAACCGAAGACCACCAAGGTGGTGAAGATGTGAATCCTTAGAAAGGTCTCCGTCTATTATAACAGTAAAGCCTACGCATGTAGATATTGCCAAGAGGCGATGGGATCAGGAAATGAGATTTCCAAACCATTACGACTTAAGGGAGTAAGTATACTCCTCATGCACCCAAGCATGAGGTGAACCATTACATAAATACTCAATATAATAACCTTGTCATGAGACCTATGAGTGGAGACAACCCCTCAACAAGAACTTTCATTATCAATGACAGAGTAAACTACACAGTTAGAGCCTATCATTAGTGCCCAGCACTGGAAAGACAGTAATTGTCAAAACAATCAATGTGAATACACATTGAAAACCATGAATGACCAGCGCTCAAGAGAGCTTGTAACCCGATAAATTACTTCATCCGTTATCAACCAAGATACTTGGTAAATTATATCATAAATGATGATAGAATGTGAGGTAAGCTAACCTACACATGAAACCTAAATTGAAATAAAACATCCCCACAATGGGAAGATAATAATATTGCGGTATACTACGACAACCGTCATACACGAACAGGGGAAACCCTCAGTGTACACACCATAAGGAAATGGTGCCAATGACCATGACAATGAGTAAAGAGAAACTATCACAGTAACAGAAACAGTAAAGACAATGTCGTACAGTGAGTAAGAACACGGTGCGCAACAGGCGACCGCTATGAGGGAGTAGTTAAGCAATAACACGGAGTATAAGTATGAAATGACAGACAGAAATATTCCTTCCTATCACATAAGTGACTTACTGTCAAGCGTTTACGCCTCTGCACTCTGTATGACTGAGTGTTTTGGTATTGCACTTGTGCAGCTAATGATCTAACGGGATGGCTAGGGATATGGAGAATGTAAACCGTAGTAAACCTTTCTTTTCACCAACAAACACGGCACTAGCCAGTTCAGCAAGCTTAGCAACAAACCGTGCGGCCTAAGGCCAAAGAAGCACGAAGAGTGTACAATACACTAACAATCACAAAGTGTGAATTCCAATGGAATGAGGAGTGAAAAGAGACGTAAGAAAGTCACTAGGACCGACGCATAGAGATGCAAGGTCATACAAGTAAAGAACACTTGTACTGAACCAGGGAAACTGGTAGAATTCAGAAGCTAGTGACACCAGAGGAAGCACTACAACTAAGTAGTGACTTAACCTCGCCCGACAATAAGTCGGGGGAGCTTATCGAATAATCGTAGAAGCACGAATAGCATGTGCAGAAGATTACCAGAGAGCTGGCTTTAAACCTTAAACTCATTGAGTTCAAACACGGTAAAAGAATACCGCACTTGTTTAATAAACCTTATGCCATAATAGACGGATAAAAGGTGATGCATAGTACATTAAGGATAGCACGAAGGGTAAATAACCCGAGTTATCAGGGTCGCGCAGCAGAAGCTAGTGGGCCCCAGCTAGTAAGTATAGCAAAATGGCTATTAATGCCTTGAAGCCTAATAGGCTAGAACCGAATTAACGATGAGTTAAATAAACTCATATAGGAATCCTTGGTGCAAAGACTAAACCATTGGTATGGTTGAGACCTTTGACCAGAGTTCATTGTATAATGTACCATAGTGAAGCTAAACGCTTCAGATTGCCCAAATTAATTAAACCAATGTTTAATAATAATAACACATGGTAGATTACGTGGGCGTAATCCCTTTTAAGGGGGGTAGAGCGAAAACCGCTTAATGCAAGTTTTAAAAATAAAACACTTAAACAGTAATGTGCATAGCACAAATGAGAATCAAATTGATGATTGGTACTATGTTAAACAACATAAGTACTCATTCATATTGTAATTATGGTAACTAGGCATTAAATGCAAATACCATAGGAGGAACGTACCTATCTTGTAACACCAGTGTAAGAGTACTAGTAAAAGAAAAGTAATGAGTAGTGGACGGAGCTCCACAAGTATTGTAACCTTTGAAGAAGTAGTACGAAATGAATGAGGATAGTGGAGGAATGAAGTTATGAGTAGTGGAATCGTAAGTAAAATATTCGAAACAATTGAAGACAACTAAATCTCAGAAATGAGGTATTCCTTAGTTATAATATAGGATATGATGGTGAGTAATGGATGAAAGTAGTGAAGGTTGAGGAAATGAGCACTAGGATTGAACCATGGAGTAAAGCATTTGGGAAATAGAGTGAGGATGATTGATGGACTGATTCCATCCTTTGGAGATGTATGAATGACTAGGAAGAGTAAAAAGATAAAAATGAAAACAATTAAATTATTTGTTTGATTGAAACTGATGTGGGAAGTCGAACTTGATCCTGATCAGATCAAGGGAAACCGAACACAAATTGGGGTGGAAAGATAGTTCAACACTGATGCTGATCACATCAGGGTCGAATGATTCTTGAAGCTCCCCTTAAGTGGTCACAAGAATCACATAGGATAGAAGTAACGAATATAAATTGGAATTCGGAGTTGTGTGTTTTAGGAACTTCAAATTAGTAGTATTGAAAAGATAGTCTTAGTATGGAAAATGAGGATGTGTTAGAAGCGTATACCGGAGAAGGTAGTAGTGTAGCATGTTGTATTATTCCAAGGGCAGCGGGATATAGAGGAGTCCCGTGTCTAGATGACCTGAGTGCCTGCGGGATTGTATGTGTATTGCATTGCTTTGGGGATAGCTTTGCACCGTATGTATGTATGAACTTGGTAATGAGGAACCGGACGGTAGATAGTAACATGGATTGGAGTAATTATTGTACATTGGTATGGTATGGAAAGGAGAAACATTGAGTAATGAATTTGGGAATGGTAAGGAGGAGGAATGTATGGCTTCGGTATTAGGCAAGTATAAAGGAGTAAGTACAGTAATCCTATAACCTCGAACAACTTTGAGGACAAAGTTCTTAAGGGGGGTAGATTGAAATACCCCGAACTTAAATATAGGGATTTAAATTAACTTAATACGTATTTAAGGGCCTCATGGTACCCAATTAAAATTGGTAAAGAAAAATAAATCCAAAAGAAATAAAGAAACGCTTAAAAAGCGTAAAACGCTAAATAAGCGTTAAATGACCATAGGAGGTATGAAACCTCGGTTAGCGTATTGTAAGGATTCTAAAGGCTTAATTAAGTCTAAATAAATATGAGGGAACAAATCCTGAAGAAAACGGATCCTTAGAATGGATTAAAATCACTAATGAATCTTAAAGCACGTTTTACGAGGTAACCGGGAAAACGTGTCTTTAAGCGGGTCAAACAGACTCGTGACAATTATGGTCAACTAAATAATCATTAATAAATATTAGTGAAGCTTTAGGACCAATAAAATCAATAAAATGAGAGTTTAGTAAAAACTGTCAAAAACGGGAAATTGTGGGGTAGAAATAATAACACAAACTATGTGTCCACTTTGAAAATAAAAAACAAAGTAGTGTGTGTGTGTATGTTGTGATCGATGGGATTTCCCCCCTCTCACACTCTCTCACACACCCTCTCTTATACACAACAAACAATAATAAACACCCACTCACCTTTATTCTCTCTCTCCTATCTCATTTCTTTCCTCTCACGTGAATACACACCCCTCACACTCTCTTTTCTTCTTCTTCCCCTACCTCCATCGATTTCCATGGTGAAAGAAGAGAACCCACAAAACCTCACCTTCTCTCCTTTGTAACTCCCTCTAGACCCTTCCAAAAATTATAAAAATTGTACCATTGGAATCCTCTCCTCAAGAACTACCTTTCTATCTTTTCAAAAATCAAAAACGACAACTTTCATCTCCATGGGTATGGAGCATTTGGAGCTTCAACACCACCATTAGAAGGCCCTCCTCCTCCTTGTTCTATTAAGGTAAAAATATCTTCAAAAGCTCCATCTTTTTCTAGCCTAAATGGAAAAACGAAAATGTGAACTAAACCCTTGCTTGCTCCTCTCGTGCCCAGCCGGTTTGGCATTTTGAAAGGTGGGAAAATCATTCTTGAGCTGCTCCAAGTATTTCATAAACTCTTGAAAGGTAATAAATTTTCTAAACCCTAAAACCTAGATTAAAACTTGATTAATGGTTAGGGTTAGTTCTTGGTATTGAATGGTGTATGTGAATGGTTGTAGTGCTAGTGGATTGAGATTACAAAACCGGTAGAGAGAGGAGGAAAGGAGAAAGAAGAAGAAAGAAACTAGAAGGAAAACAAGGTAAGGGTACTCATTGTGTAGCTTGGTATATATTTGTATAAGTAACAGATTTTTCGTAATGAAAATTGGTATTGTAAAATGATAATGCATTAGTAATATAATGTGTAAGAGAATATAAGTATTTTGAAGCTTCAAAAGACATGTAAAACTGTTACAAAACAGATTGGGGATTAGTGTTTGTGTGCAGGAAATTTTGTAGTGTTTTTATGAGTGTTTTAGTATTGGTATTGTATATGGGAGCTTGAATGTTTTGGTTGTTGTAAACAGGTGAATTGGTTATTGATGTGAGTGTAGACAATGTGGTGAGTGTATAAAAATACAAGGGAGACTATGGCAAAAATTGCCTAGGAATAGAACACTTAGAGAATTAAAACTAGGTGACTAATGTGAGTGTGTAACAGATTTTGATTAAGGAAAACAGAGGGTAAGTTGAGAGAGATGAATATGTATTCTAATACATTAGGAGTGTTAGAAATGCCAAGAAGAGGGAGATGTAGAAGGGAGTGTAAGTGTGAAAATCTGTAGCAAAAGGGCATAGAATGTAGGAGAAGTTAGGAAAGGTTAGTGTGTAAGAATTGGTAAAAAGGAGTGTTGGACTTGGGTATAGATATTGTAGTTGCTTGGAAATGAATTGGAATGGTAGGATGGCATTAGGAAGGGAACTATGTATGGAGGAAATAGGAACCCAAAATCTGTAGCAAAAACTACTTGGAGAAACTATTGTAAGTGTTGAAAGGAAGTAAGGAATTGTGTAAGTTGTTTATGGATTTAGTAATGGATTTGGTGGATGAGCTAAGGAGTATTAGGAGGTTTAATTAGTGTTATAACATGTGGGATTAAGTGTAGGAACAATGGGGAAGTAATGGGTGAAAGAGAGGACTGAAAACAGAAATTAAAATGCAAATACTGGGCTGGACCGACTTGCGACCGGACTTGCAAGTCCGGTCGAGCTGAAAATTTTCCTGACCGATGCTACTGGAACCGACCGGACTTGCGACCGGACATGCAAGTCCGGTCGGCCAGAAAAATTTCCGTAACCCGAGCTACTGGAATGGACCGGACTTGCGACCGGACATGCAAGTCCGGCGATAGGGGAAGGAGGATTGGCGTAACCCGAGCTACTGGAATGGACGGACTTGCGACCGACATGCAAGTCCGGTCGGCCAGAAAAATTTCCGTAACCCGAGCTACTGGAATGGACCGGACTTGCGACCGGACATGCAAGTCCGGTCGGCCAGAAAAATTCCCGTAACCTGAGCTACTGGTATGGACCGGACTTGCAAGGTCGGTCGCAAGTCCGGTCCTGACAAAAAAATATATATATTTTAAATAATAATGATATATATATATATATGTATATGTATATATATATATGTATGTATATCCACATATACATGTACGTGTAAGGAAGTAAACTTAATTTAAGTAAGAAAGTAAAACTTAAGGTAAAGAAAAGTAAATAAGTAATGTGTAAGTATAAGAAGTGTGAGGACATAGTAAGTACGAATTAAGTAATAATAGTTAGGTTAATCATTTGAATGTATGTATATCATAGGATTTGAATTGTGAATACCGGAGGAACATTGGGATACAAGTACAACGGTGAAAGGTATGATTTCTTCATGCCCTGTATCCTAATCTGGTTACCCCGATTTGTGTGCTTACTTGATCACCTAATAAGATAAATGCACGAATCGGACTATATTGCACTTACTTGTGTTTGTTTATATTGTTCTTGGTATATTTCTCTTGAACAATAGTTTGTATAATTCATGAAATGTATGGATGATGACATGGTGTAAATGAATCTTGTATTGTACTTATGTATTGTATTATATTTCGTATGAATGTATATTGGGCATTGTATTTGTAAATGTGGCTTGAATGTTGACTTGTGCTAATTCCTAACTAGCTAACTCCTAACTTAAGTGAGTAAATTGGAATGAGTACAAGTCCGATATAGCTTCGGCCACGCGGTGAGGATGAGGTGACACAAGAGGTTGGATCCGATTCCTGGTTCGTAAGCTGGTCCACGGCCCAAATCCCTTAAGTGGGTAGCATCCTGGATTAGTGAACCAAGTAAATCCCGGTGTGGGACGGAGAGTAGTCCCCGGGCCGGAGGTCCCGACGACTTAACATGAGTAAGAGTAAGAGTAAGTAAGTATGTATGAGTATGAGAATGAGTATGTATGCGTATGTATGAAGTAATGAGTAAAAGAGTAATCTCCACCGATTAACCCGGGTGGACCAATGAAGCTAACCCGTATTGTAAATTGTGTATGTATTGGGTATATGTATTCGGAAGAAGGTAAGTATGTATTTGATGGTTATATTGTACTCCATGTATGTAATGAAGTGTATGTGTGTATGCTTGCGTAAGTATTCATGTATTGTGTATAAGAGCATGTATGCATGTATGTATGAATAAAATGAACCGCATGTATTCGACCAAGTGGTCGGCGTACCCTCACTAGTACGCGGGGTATGCGGTTATCATGCTCGGCGAAAGCTGACCCCTTCGGGGGACATTTTTTAGTGTGCAGGTACCCAAAACGAATATGGTCACGGAAGAGACCGGAGGCACACCCTGGTATTTGGAAGTAAGTAGCGTGTGAGGAACGGGCAGTAAGTAGTCACTTAGTGAGTATGCATGAACTTTGAAGAGATAGTACGTTGTATAAGGATCTTAGTAAACTCGGTATGTAGATTATAAGGTATGGTATTTGAAGTATTGTATTGAATGCAAATTGTAGTAGTATTTGGTAAATGGAAAATGTATTGTAGATTTGTAGTACTCGGGATTCCGGTCCATCAGACCGATGCTGTATGTAGAATCAGTAGCCTTGTTAGTCACGTGGGTGACTAACGGCATTGTATCACCCATTGTATGTAAGTATATATCCGCTGCGAGTATCTGATGAGTAAGGAGATTGGACGTTAATGACTGTATTAATAGTAGGGGTGTTACAAAGTGACTTACATCATAAAGGCTTGAATGATGGATATTTCTAACAATTCACTGGTCATCATTTGACTTACATCTGTGAATGTGACAGTTAACTCAAAATCCTCTTCATACCCAAACACAGATTTATCACAATCAATCTTCAAACCATCAATATCAGGTGGCATTTCAATAATACGATCATGAAGCCTTTTGCATTTAGGACCCATTGAATTCAGACTTGTCTCATCCACAAGTGATTCCCTCATAATCGACTCTGCAGCGCGATTGCTTAAACCTTTTGATCCACTACTAGGCATCTAACAAAAATATTGACAATCAGAATTTGAAGTTTGAATGGCGCAATGTAATAAGTGGTCCATAAGAGATGGTAAATTTAACCTGATCATTGATATATATCAACCGAGAAGGCCATTGAATGAAATGACCAACCGCTTCCTGTAAAGTCTTGCACTCATCATTAGGCACGGGGATCGGGGTTTCGTTGTACCCATTCAACACAATATCCACATTAACCTTTGCATGATATCGACGAAGTTGCTTATGGTGCACAAGTACATCAGATGAGGACCTCATCAAAAGACCCTCGGCAACAATTACATCTTGAGTCCCATCACAATTCAAAGCCATTCGACAATGAGTCATGTCCTACAATGCGTAATATAACAAGTACAACAAGTTCTATTAGTACAATTTAAAGGAAAAAGATGCAAGTCTTAATACTCACCTTCACTCCTTTGAATGGGTAAGGGTCATCAGATCCAACACTACTAGGCAAGATAGTATGGGGTGAGGATGGCACTAGAATTGGTGGCTGACTAGGATGAAAGCCATACTTCTCCTCAAACAATTTCTCCATTTGTTCCATCCCTTGCCGATTTATCCTCTCTTCAAATTCATTTAGCATTTTGGAGACATCTTCTGCTGAGATTCCCTTGGATTGAGAGCTTCTTGATCCTGGTGGTCCAAAAACATCTCGGATACGTACTTCTCCTCCAAAACCTCTAACACGTCCAGGATGTTCTTTCTTCCCAAGTGCGCTGGTTAACACACCATCATGCCTATGAGGAGTCCACAGACCCTCAGCCACTTCTTGTCGTAGTCCCAACTACAATGATAATATGGAAAAAATAAAATTTATGTTTATGACAGCTCATGAACTATACAAAATCAATTCCCTAAAATCGTAATCAACAACTTGTAAAACCAACAAATAATACTTATATGTAAAGGTGAATGATGCATTCATTAAGCACTTACAATGCTCTTCGCCACTTGTTGTGTGCTATCGCAAGGAATATGTGAGTAACCATGAGCATCTGTCTTAGTGCGAGCAAACACCCAAGAATCAGCTCTATCAATAGGCTCTGATAGACTCGGAGTATAAACAGTACCATCTTCTAAAGTTTTTGTAAGAAGACCCTCATCTCTCCATTTTGGCTTGATACCTTCATAGCCAAGCGGCCCTAAGTAATGAGGATATATGTTGACTGACTGACTTTGTCTATATTTCTCAGCATCTTCCTACATGATTGTAATTAAATAAAAAAGTCCTTACATAAAAATAGAGATCTCATGAATCCAACATTAAATGCATTATGTAACACCCCTCTCAATAATCACGATATAATCTCTCATGTAGCAATAAATAAAACGTCTCGCAGCGGAAAAACAAATAACAATTACAAACTCACTCGGG
This sequence comes from Limonium bicolor, assembly GCA_023374045.1. Taxonomy (NCBI): domain Eukaryota; kingdom Viridiplantae; phylum Streptophyta; class Magnoliopsida; order Caryophyllales; family Plumbaginaceae; genus Limonium; species Limonium bicolor. The sequence goes on along the minus strand of CM041778.1, from coordinate 5,084,512 downwards.
TGTCACCGGCCGTTACTCGCCCATGCGAGCAACGCAGCCAAACTACATCCAACTTCCAATACAAATAAACTGCTAACCGCAGTGATAACGAGAAACTCCTATACATCATACTAAGTCCACAAACCATAAACATCGACAAGTGAGCGTCTACCCAATCCTGAATACACAACCTTACCATAATACAATTCACCATCTTCATTGCTATACAACATCTCCAAGTGTGGTGACAAAATTAATGCTCCAATTACCCTGTCCCTGCTCTTCAGCTCTGACAATGATCAACAACCAGCGATAGCCGCTGAGTATGCCGGGCCTGGACCCTAATGGTCACTTGTCATTTTAACCATCTTATTATTAGATCGGTTTCATGCTTTACCATTTTACAGTTATAACCAATACTGTAATAAACATGTATAATATACAAACTCATCCATCCAAACATTCATAGATATTCAACCATCCATCCAATCCACAATCATTTAACAATACAATCCACAATTATATATCGAACGTATCGAACAATACACTATAATGTACAATGTACATTCGCCGTAGCGTACAGTTTTCATATTTAATTTACCTTAGCCTTGTAGGCTCCATCCAACCATCAACACACAATAAGATAACCACAAGTATAACAATGAACAACAAAGCGAAACAACGAGAATAATAAACAAGTATTAGGTCTCGTCCATGGTATTGTTCGCCATGTATAAGTCTCAATTGTTTTTAGTGTTCAGTGTATACTAGTGACAATGTCTCGTTAAAACGACATGTCTCTAGTTACCCATATATTATGGCGGGTCACCCACGGCAGTAGCCACTCCAACGGTAGAGTCTCCGACCAACGAGCCATTCTAGCTCACGGGAAATTTTCTTGATACTTACGGACACGTACGCGGACATCCTGGTATCGTTTTTGTGATCACAGCGCGCACCAAGAGCCACATCCTCTTGGCTTTACTTTCATTCCATTAATTAATCAATTATACCATCGCATCGCATTACCAAATTTTCTAACACAGCAGACTAAGGTCATTAGTTCAATCCGGAGTCTGTAAACTCGGGATCTAGTGTTAGATACGAGAGCGGCGTATAGAAAGGCCAATGCTCTGTATAAAAGTATCAGATAATATGTATATGTTATTATCATAGTGCTACAACGTTTTAATTACGTTCCTTATATATAAGATAGCACCATAGCCGCTAGTTTGTTTTATATATAATGGTTCATATATACGAACCGGTACTGTTAACTAACAACAGTAAATAATAAGCATCTAAAATATACAATTCATGCATATTAATTATCACATTCAGACAAACCATCTCATCACAGATCACACAGAAGTCTGAACTGAGGAAGCCCTCAGAGACAATCCGAGACACATAACAACATACAAGTTATATCAACCAAATCCGAGCCCAAGGATCAACCTTAGGACAACTCGGATCAAACCCCTTTACATACCGTTCACCCTGACTGTATTACGGTGGAGTATGAATCAGCAAGATCCTACGCTCCGTGTAGTCCGTTAGCTCGTCAAGCGTCCTTGTCAGAAGTATACTCTAAACGGTAATAAAACTATAAGTCAGTCTCCATGACTAACTACATCCGGTATTTCCGAATAATAAGTAACCCCGACAGTTCACCCCTGTTTTCTACATTGTTGTTTGTTACAGGTTTTTCTAAAACGGTCGGCTTTGTTACTTAAAACGCGTACGTCAAAACTATTTCAACTGTTAAGTTTAATTCCTTATATTTCTTTAATCTTATCCACATCTAGTTTAGGTACGTAACCTATAGTTGCATGTATGCATGCATTTTTATATTATTATTTTTTCCATATTGTATTATTTTCCCACCATTCCTTATCATACCATGTATTATATAATTCATTATCTTTAGCAAATAGTATTTGCATCCCAAAAACTCATAACATATAGTTTGTAACTATTTTTTTTTAAACAACCACCACCAATTCATATGGTTTCCAACCAAAGTATATGTCCACCTTATATACATTATCCTTGTGTATGCATATATTTACCACGTAGGTAATTCCCATGAGTTTAATAAACTCTTATATCATATGTTGCATTTTATCATCTTATGTTAGGTGATTATTCCCATTAGTTGTATTGTATTGTACAGCTTATATTAAGATTGTTATCCTAATATTATGTAACATTTTATGTTGTACATTTACAACTCCTAAGGTTTATTCCATAAATACCTTAGTTTATAAATCTCATTATTTATAGTTTGTCACATTATTTTATGTGAGTACCCTTCCTTATATTAATTCCATCAAACCATATCATTTTCATAACATTTATAACATTATAGACCTTAGTCTAAAATTCATTTTCCAACTCTTGTTAACCCGGTATAGCCCTTAACTCAATTTAAATTCCGTTTGACCACATGACATTTTGTAATGTTATACCATACACTAATATCATACAATGTGATATTTTAATTTCCCTTAACTTATTACCTATAGTTTTTATGCAAAACTATTTATTATTGCCTCTTAGGCACCATGAGAAAACCTTATTCTTTTCCATAAATCACAGTTTCCTTAATTTACAAAATCACCCCTTTCTTATTACCATGTTATATATTCCATTTAATATAACATTTCTAATCTTATAAAAGAGTATAACCTATGGTTATTTTTTGTAAATTCCGAACAGCCATTGTGCTATTCTATAATAGCCATTTGGCCCTATTTATAACATATAATTCACCATATCATTAAAACTATAATTTATATACATAACTTATTAAATTCTCTTAATAATTCTAAAAATCACCAAATTCCACAAAAGGGTTATAAATATCCGTATTAACCCATATACCTTCGATATTTACCATTCCACCATCTATTTTTCTCCAAAATGTCATAATGACATTATAACTATATATTATACATATATAGTTTATTTTAATTCCAAAAACATTCCAATAAATTCCTAATAGCCCATGGGTGTTTAAAAATACCATTGTACACCCTTTATTTTCGGTAATAACATATTTACCACATATGTTATAAAAATATTACCATAAGATACTTATCTTATTATAACACCTTAAATAAGTTATCTAACTTATTTATTTTGGTCAAAACCTAACATATGGTCAAGGTTGACCACCTTAATATTTCCTTGACCACCAATTCCTTATAATTACGGTTTAGTACCCAAACTTTCTAGAAATCACCATTTAACCCCAAAACTTTATAAACTCTTATAAACTTATTTAACTCCTTTTTACCTCTAATTTTCGGTCTTATTATTCTAAAGCCCTCAAATTTAATTTAATTACACCTAGGACCCACTTCTTTTCGGTAATAATAGAATATCACCTAAACTTAAATAAAAACTTGTAAATGCATAAATAAAATGGCCTAAAATACATGGCCTTATTACAAACATTGGCTTGCAAAATAAATTACACATAAATTTCCCAAAATACCTATAAAATTTCGGCCTCACCATATAATTTTCATTTATTTACCAAACTTCCACATAATGTCTTAAATTTGACATTTATGCTTGTTTAATTAGTTATAAAATTTATTAAACCATTCCTTAAACATTTAAGGTCAAACAAGACCTTATTATTCTTCTTCACTCACGGCAATTTAATTAGAAGTAGTTTAAACTTGTATTAATGTAACAAGTTAAGGTTTTAAGTAATTTATACCTTGATTTAACCTAGATAGAACCTTGTTTGGTTCGGCCACCTTAAGTAGACATTCTCCACAGCTTGTTTTACATATTTTCAAACAGAAACCAAGGCATAGTTAGTCTCCAAGAAATATCTAACCATAAGGAGTAATTTAATGTAAGATTTAAGGCAAAAATCACCTTAAAAATGCAAGGAGATTTCAAGATGATTTCGACCTGAATCAAACACACCACAAGTGTGTTAGATCCACCATATTGACATAGGAAATAGCTAGATCTCAACAAGCTACCTTGTTATTAGGTTTTACCTTGGAAAAATGCCTTAAAAGAGGGTATTTCCTTTGGATCTCGGCCACCTTTGCTCCAAATGGCTAACCAACAGATTCCACATGAAAAGGAGAAGAATATGAGGCTATGACCAAAGTTTCACAGCCGAACTTGAAGGGAATCAAAAGTTATGAGCTTAAAGCACATTTTACCTTAAAATGAGATTTTGAGCAACCTTGGTCTCTAAACTTGTTTCATTCGAATTTGATTGATGTTCTAACCTTATAACACTGAGAATAAGCCATAGGAAGTGATTAGTCACGAGATCTAAGCATAGGTGGTGAGGAGATGAAGAAAAAGAGCCAAAAACAAGCCTTAAACCATCATTTGGAAGCTTAGAAGTTAGATCTACCTTCTTAGCTGAGGAGCCACGGTTGGGAGAGCTTGGGAGAGTCTGAAGGGGGAGCTTCACCGTTTGGAATGAAGCTAGGAGAGAGAAGAAGCTTGGTATTGGTATTATTTGCTTAGAAAATGCAAATTGATTAGTTTATTGATTGATTAATGAAAGATGACTCACCCAATGTATAAGAGGGACAAGGAGCCGGCTGATTGAAGAGAGGAGAGGCTCCTCACACGTTTTTCCAGCTGGTGGAGTCAATAATGGAGTAAAAGGTAGTGTATAAACAAATAAAAGGCAAAAGTAAGCCCCTGATTTAAGGAGAAATGTTGGTGTCTTGCTTATTATACTAGTAAGCCACGAAATGGGAGCCTCCTAAGCTTGGATATGCCGATCTCACATGGTCTAAGGGGTCAACTTTGACCTCTTGACCAATCTTAGTCAATGTGACTCATGTGGGCCCCCTTTAGGGTTTTTAATATTTTAATATTATATTTGAAAAATTCGTAAATCTCTGGAATTAAATTCCTAATATCATATAATATGATATTTTATCATATTTAAAGGTATTTATAACCTTTTAGCTCATTTAAAACCAATTTAGAAGGCGATTACACAAAAACGTGCTTTAAGGAGTTTTAGTGCACATTTTGTGTCGTAAGGTGTTTCTGAGCTTGGTTTTCTTTGACAACGGTTTTGTTGTCTTCCTTACATGATATTTGATCATGGTATCCAATTATATATCATTTAGAGGTCATTTGATTTTTAAGGTTTTCCTAGAGCACCTTTTTGCCCTTTTTGACCTTGAAGCATATAAATGCTTTTTCTTCGTGTTGGAGTGTTGCCAATGGTTATAATTGTTTAATATTATGTTAATATACTTAGGACAAATTTTTAGGTCCTAAGAAGTTCATTTGGGTATTATTTACCCTTAACAGTCAAAGGGTGCAACATCTTGTTTTGTGTTGACCACTGTTGTTCTCAGTTGACTTTTAAGGCGTGTTTAGGCCTTAATTAATGTGATTAGATATTTAATCCATGTTTTATTAATTTGGGGTATTTCACATTACATACCAAAGCTTCGGGTGTAGTGCGATCAGCATAAAATTTTGTCCAGTCTTGCTGAGATATCATTCCATCATATACCTCATAGGGCTTCTTTCCATCTTGTCTTTCCTTTACAATAAAGTTAAGGACCAACTTGTGCTTGAAATTGTGAAACAATCGACTGATGAATGCTAGCACTTTCTTCTTAAAAATCTTGTCATTTGGAAGTTTATACACATCCTATCATTAAACAATCAACAACTAGAGGTTAGTACGAAACTGTAACATTCAATGATTTGAAACAAAATATTAGTGAAACTATGAGTTCTCTCATTGTTCTTACCATAACCTCCTGCCACATTGAGTCTTTGGATACTTGAGGAACTTCTAACCATTTGTGATTGATGTTGCAATGTGATTTTGCTAGACTTCCCAAAAAACTTTTGAATTCAGATCTAGATTTTCCATAAGGAGTGAAATAGTAGTCCATAACAAATCTTTTTGTTTTGTTTTTCTAGCCTTCAATCCCCTTGATGGACCTCTCCTTTTCTTGGACGGCTCATATTCTTCCATTCCCATCTCTTTATTAACATTTTCATTACTTGTATCAGCTTGAGTGCATCATGTCCATGATCCATGACAATGACAGTCACTGTGTAGACAAAAAACCATAATTAATTATGTTAAAAAAACATTTCAGTGTATAAATAACTGAAAAAGCTGTAAAAATATTAATAGTAAGAATATGAAGCCTATAATTGTGTTAAATTATCGTTAAATGAACCTTCATTTTGGGTTTCTATCCATAACCCTCATCATGATCATTGCGTACGCAATCAACCTCATTGCTAACGTCATCATTCGACGTTGACACACCATGAGAAAAAGGTGGGGTTTCATCAAAATAGTCATAATCCTCTTCATCAACCACATCACCAACACCAACAATACTTCTTTTTCCTTGCATAACAACAAACCATTTAGGCTCTGAAGGGTCAACAATATAAAATACTTGCTTCGCATGCGATGCCAATATGAATGGTTCTTCACTATGGCCAAGTCGAGCAAGATCAACTAATGTAAAACCTTCATCATCAGTCTTACTTCCATGTATAGAGTCAACCCATTTGCAGCGCAAAACAGAAAACTCATAGTTGAAGTATTCAAGATCCCATATATCTTCAATAACATCGTGATATAGATTCTTCCTTGAAATAGGCTCGCAGTCTCTAACATGAGCATATTCACTAATGGATGCTGCCATGCTAACACCACTATTCTGGTTCACAGATTTATCATCTTGTCGTCTAGTGTAGAATGTGTACCCATTTATGTCATAACTTTCAAAAGATACAACATCTGGTCGAGGACCAAATGCCAGCCACTTAACTTCATCAGATATGATATTGGGGTTTTCAATGCTTCGTTTCCTTAATACACGTTCTTTAAACCATGTTACAAATGAGCGATTTTGTTCAGTTGTCAACCAGAACTCACTCTTTAGAGGATGCTGATTTCTTAAACATGCTAAATGCTCATCAAAAAAAGGCTCAACTGATTTCATCTGTGCAGCACAAGGAAATGAGCTTTATTTAGTAACTCAGTATATGGTCTATGCATCTTCCGACCAGTTGTTCCATGGCCTTTAAGTCTGCCCTCATGACGAGACTTTGGAACACCAATAGATTCAGTGCCAGATAAATAATCAGTACAAAACTCTATCACTTCCTCTGTCGTTGTCCCCTCGATAATACTTCCTTCTGGCCGGTAACGATTTTTCACCTTTGCTTTTAAAACACTCATATGTCTCTCAAATGGATACATGTATCTCATAAACAGGACCACAAAGTCTAACCTCCCTCCATGAGCAACTAAGTGGACCATTATGTCAAAGAATGATGGGGGAAAATACATCTCTAGCTGACATAGTGTGACAACAATATCTGCTTGAAGTTTGTCCAACGAATCAATATCAATGACTTTGCTACATATTGCATTGAAAAAGAAACACAACTTTGTCAACGCATGTCTTAATGGCTTCAGCAATATACCTCGAATTGCTATGGGCAAGAGATGTAGCATTAGTACATGATAGTCATGTGATTTCATTCCCATCAATTTCAAATCTTTCATAGACACTAAATTCCTAATGTTGGACGCGTATCCAGATGGAACTTTTACATCATGAAGGCATTTGCAAAAGCTTGTCTTCTCTGCTTTTGACAATGTGTAGTAAGCTGGTGGAAGATAAGTGCGTTTGCCTCTTTCTTGAGGTGCTAGATCTAGCCTGATACCCATAGCTTGCATATTCTCTAGCTTTTAAACATCCTTGTTTTCCCCGGTATATTCAATAATGTTCCAACAACACTTACACCTACATTTTTACAATGTGCATAAGGTCAAGACAATGTCTGACAGACAAATGCTTCCAATACACCAAATCCTAAAAAATAGATCTCTTTTCCAAATGTTCTTTCAGTAGGTTTGACCAGCTTGCCGTACACACGGAAATATCCTTAACTTGCTCATACACCTCATCACCAGTTAAAGGTGTTCGAGCAACACGAGTCTCGATCTTCCCGTTGAATGGTTTTTCTTCTTACGATATGAGTGATCTTTTGGAAGAAGCATTCGATGACTCATATATACATTTTTACAACAATGCACTAGCCATTCACTAACCATATCTTCTCCACATATAGGGCAAGCTTTTGCTCCTTTCACCTTGTACCCAGATAGATTTCCATAGGCTGGGAAATCATTTATCGTGCAAAAAACATAGCACGCATTGTGAATTCCTCTTTCCTATAAGCATCGTACACTACCACCTTCATTCCACAAGACTTTCAGATCATCTATAAGTGGCTGCAAGTATATGTCAATGTTGTTTCCAGGCTGTTTTGGCCCTGAAATTAGAAGTGACAACATCATATACCTACGCTTCATGCACAACCAAGAAGGCAAATTATATATGACCAACAACACAGGCCATGTGCTATGTTGACTACTCAGGTTACTGTATGGATTCATCCCATCTGTGCAAAGCCCCAACCTCAGATTTCTAACCTCATCACCAAATGCCATATCAAGTCTGTCAATATTTCTTCACTGTGGTGAGTCAGCAGGATGTCTAAGATTTCCATCCATTTTTCTGCCATCTGCATGCCATCTCAAATAGTGTGCGTCTTTTACACTAGCAAATAGACGCTTAAAGCGTGATATAATAGGAAGATACCATAACACCTTTGCCGGACAACGAACTTCCTTTTCACTGCATGATTTATCCTTGGTCTTGTAGCGTGAAAATGTGCACACAGGACATCTTTGGAGATGATCATTTTCCTTCCAATACAAAATGCAATCATTAGGACATGCATGAATTTTCTTGTACTCTATTCCCATCGGACACATAATCTTCTTAGCTTCATATGTAGAAATGGGGATTTTGTTATCTTCTGGAAGAATATCTTTCAATTGTTCCAATAATGCCGTGAAACTTTTATCGCTCCATCCATTTTTTGCTTTTACAGCAAACAATTTCAGTCTCACAGACAACTTGCTGTATTTACCACCATGATATAATGGTGTCTCTGCTCCACTCTTCATTTTTTCATATAAATCAGCGCGTTCATAGCAATATTGTTGGATATCTTGCATCATTTCATCCAATTCCGGATCTACACCAGTGTCAGTTTCCCCAATATCACTACTGAGCTGGTTAGTATTCTCTTCACTAACTTGTGACGCTGACTGGCCCTGGGAACCACTACAACTGGCTCCAACGTCTACGATACTTTCACCGTGCCATATCCAAGTGGTATAGTTCTCCTTAAACCCCATGAACAATTAAGTGATCTCTTACTGTCGTGATTGATGGAAAACTCAACCCTGAACAAACACTTGGCACAACGGACAAACAATTGATTGTTGGTTCGTCTTGATCATATATTCTAGAGCAGCTTTACAGAATTCCACTAGTCCAAGCTTATAATCACCATGTACCATTGTGTACATCCAAGATCGATCCATTTCAATCTGACATCATTCATGTGCAAATGTTAGAAATAATAGAAAAACTAGCATCAAAGTTGTATATGTATTAAGAATTAAGCTCTTTTCGTCTTGTTTTTATGATGTTAGTGTTACATTATGGGCATTGTGTCTCTGCATTTGACCCTAAAATGATTTATTCCAAGCCCCTAGACCTATCTCTAACATTTTCTATTTTAATATGTTAACATTTGGTGAGACTCTAATAGATTTACATGAGCTATGATGCTAATACATTTAGGAAAAGGTTAAAATTAGAATCAAGATAATGCTTTTAGCTAGTTTGAGCTATTAGAGAGTAGTGCTATTTTTAGATGTTTCGACTATCAAGAGTAGTGTTGTTTTTAGATGTTGAGCTATTAGGTTGTAGTGCTTATTTTAGATGTTATTTGTTAGATTTTAGCTTGGAATAGGATTAGACCTTTATCAGGCTGTGTGATTTTTTATTTAACCTAATTATGACGCTGAATTTAGGCTTGTGATATTGAATTTGAGTGTGTGCAGGAACAGAGATTGAATTTCAATTAGTTATTTATTTTCTAACAATTTTGACGCATTGATAATATGTGAGGAAAGAAGTGCATTAAAATTCACAAAGTTGTTGCCTTCATATATAAATCAACTTTTGAAAACCCTGAAAATGATATATTCTGTTGTAATGATACTAAAATAAAAAAATGTACATAAAAACTACTCAAACGAACTAGAAAAAATCCACACTACTGAAATGTAGCTATACAAGACCCTCCACAATGCCTACCCCTTAAATTTCCTATTTCAACCTTGTTATTGGATCAACATTAACAGGTTATACTTGCTTGTATAACTGGAACTGAAACTCCTTACTGAACACTACAACAGCTGGAACAAACTCATCACAACAGCATAAGCTGTAACAAAAAATGCATCACAGTGATAAGTGGTGAAATTATGTATTTATAAGGTCTTTATTTACCTTTATTTCGTGCAACTATTGACTTATTTCACCACTTGATAGAGCATTTCGTTAATATAGTTGAACTCATGCAGTTTTAATTTTAATTTAGGTAAAAGCTCACTTGAGCAATGGTTTTTGGGAGACTCTCAAGACTTTGAGCTGAGCTTTAATGCCCCGAGGAGTGTGTCAAAGACGAGGGGTCAAACGAGTCAATTTCGGTGCAGAAAAAGCCTTCTGGTGTGGACCGCCCCTGTGGACCGCCCCTGGGGGCGGTCCAGTCATTTTTAGAACCGGGATCGCCTCTGGTGGACCGCCCCTGTGGACCGCCCCTGGGGCGGTCCAGCCGATTTCGGAACACGGGAATGCCTCTGGTGTGGACCGCCCCTGGGGGCGGTCCCGACGGAAATTTGCCCAGAACGATCGTTTTAAACGGGAAAAAAGAAGGGGTTTGAGTTTCTTTGCATTTTACACTTCCACACACAGCAGCAGAGAAAGAACGTGAAGAAGAGAGAAAGAAGAGGAGAAAGAAGAGGAAGAAGAGAAGAAGGAAGAACTCACCTTCTCCAAAGCTTCAAAGCTTCAACAATGGCTTCTTCTTACTCTTTTCCAGTTTTTTTCCTCTATGTTTGAGTAGTACTCCATTGTGCTTTGGGATGGGTCTTTGAACCCAAACCCTAGATTTTGCTTGTGAATCTTGATTATGCCTTAATATAGTTGTTTCTCTCTCATTATCTTTCAATGTTCTCAAATTGATCTCTTGAGTGCATTTGTGGTGAACCCCATCTACAATTGGTTTTGAGTTAGGGTTTGTGACCAAATTGAGAGAGAACTCTTGATTTATGCTCCTAGGATTAGTGAGTATAATTTGGAGCTTTGTTCTAGAATTTGCTTACTGCTACTTAGTGAGTTTAGTCCTAATTGATTTTGAAGGCTAAAATTAACTAAGTAAGAATTAACTCATCTTTGGTTTAGAGAGTTATTATTTTTGTTCTAAAAGACAACTATGGCATAAGAAGAGTTGCTAGCATATTAGGTAGTTTGGGGGATTGCCAAATTCCCAAAGTACTTTTCCATCCAATCCATTAAACTTTCATTTTTAGTTTATTCGTTGTTCTTGCAATTACTCAACCAACACAATCAAGCTTGCCTCTGGCTAAACCCCAATTTACTGTTTCTTTGCAATTACTAAGTACCGAGACTAGGAAGTTAGGACCAATTTCCTGTGGATACGACACTTGTTGTACTACCCGATTAGGTGCACTTTCCTTTTCCTTGCATTCATTTATATACTTTGTTATATAGTTTTTGCACAACAAGTTTTTGGCGCCGTTGCCGGGGAAATTGATTCCATCAATTTCCCTAGTTCCGGTATTTTTAGTTTTTGTTTTGTTTGAAGTTTAGTGTTCTGTTTTCTTTGATTGTGTTTTCGTTTTTGTTGTTATATCCTATCCTTGTTTATATTTTCTATTACTAAGTTGTAGTGCTGGTTTTTCTTGTGATTGCTTAGGTACCTTGTGTTTCCTCTGTGTATGCCAAACACTCGGTCTAGTAGCTCCCCGCTTGCTAGTCCGAGATCCGAACTTGAGCGCACTCTTAGAAGACGCATAAGGAATTTAAACATGGCGGATGGAGAGCACGCAGAAATCATGAATAATGGGCAGCAGCAACACCGAGCCCTCTCTGATTACCACCAGCCGGATACCGAAGGGAGGCCTTCGGCTATAGTCCTACCGGTGTTGACACCAGAGGAAGCCGGACAATGGGTATTCAAGACTCATTCATCACCGCTGTTCGGGACTTAGGAAAAGTTCAGTGGAGCAAATCCAGATGACGCTCCGAACCACCTAAGTCTCTTCCTTGATTTTTGCAATTCTTCGGGAAAGACGGTAACGTAAAGGAGAGAATCCGGTTGCAGCTTTTCCCCCATTCCTTATCCGACGCCGCATCAAGATGGTTTAGAAGCTTACCACCCCAATCAATCCAAACATGGGCACAAATGGCTCAAAAGTTCCTTGCCAAATACTACCCGACTAGTAGGACGAGGCAACTGATTGGAGAGATTAATACATTCTACCAAGAGCCCGGAGAAACCTTGTACGATGCATGGGACCGGTTCAAGGATATGTTAATGAATTGCTCCCACCATGGGTTGGATGATCAATCGTTATGCCTATCTTTCTTTAATGGGCTTGATGATGCGAACCGTTTGCTTGTGAATTCATCCTCGGGAGGTAGCTTCATGACCAAATCCCCTGAAGAAGGAATGGCACTTCTTGAGACAATGACTAGCAACACGAGGCAATGGGCCAGAAATAAGGGAAGAACTCCAAGAGCGGCCGGTCTACTTCATATCGAACCAGCCGATCATCTTTCCGCCCAAATATCCTCACTCACAAAGATGGTGGAGAAGCTTGCTACATCCCAAAAGAGAATGCAAAATCTGTAGCTTCATCATCTTCTACTTCAGCCACAGAGGGGTGTGCTATATGTGCGGGTCCCCATGAGACCCATTTTTGTGAAGGAAGAAGTTACATCGAGGGACAAGAAGATGTAAACTTTGTTAGCAACCGCCCCAACTACAACTATAACAACAAATGCCCCATGGAGAAATCATCCTAATTTCTCATGGAGGAACAACGATTCCACCCAAGGAGGACCGAGTAATATTTCCAACAACTCGATGGGTTATAAACCTCAAGGGCCACACCAAGCGAACAATTCTCAAATGGGGTATAGACCTCAAGGTGGCCCGCCGGGATTTAGACCACAACAACAACACAAAACAACAACAACAACAACAACAACCACAACAACAACAACCATCCTCCTCCTCTTCTGATGGTAACTTGGCTAGAATGGAAGCCATGATGCAAAACATGCAAAATATGACGATGATGAACTTCATGACTACCGCCCAAACTAAGTTCACCGAGCAGGAGGCCTTCAATGCCAACCAGATGACATTTAATCAGGGCCTTAAAACTCAAATTGATCAAATCTCAGAACAACTTGCTCAGAGACAGCCTGGCGCTCTCCCAAGTCAACCGAATCCTAATCCAAGAGAACAAGCTAAGGCGGTTACTTTGAGAAGCGGTAGGCCCCTAGAAGATCCCTCTCCCCAAAATGAAGTTGATGACCAAGAGAAGCAAAATCAAGAAAATCAAGAGGAAGACCGAGAGATACCTGAGGAAGTTCAAACTCCACAGAAAAATATTTCCAAGGAGAAGAAGTCTCCTGAATTACCTCTCTCTCCCTCTCTTACTAAACATCTCCCTCCACTTCCTTTCCCGAATAGGCTCAAAGAAAAGAATTTAGATGAGCAATTTGGGAAGTTTTTAAGTATTTTTAAGAAATTGACAATTAACATTTCTTTTGCTGATGCTTTGAAACAGATGCCCATCTATGCAAAGTTCATGAAAGACATTCTCACAAACAAGAGATCTTTGCTAGAATCTGAAACGGTGCATCTCACTGAAGAAATTTCAGCGGTCCTACTAAGGCACCCTCCTCCAAAGCTGGGAGACCCTGGTTTGCCTATCATCCCTTGTTCTATTGGTGATTTTAATTGCGGTAGTGGTCTATGTGATTTAGGAGCTAGTATAAATCTCATGCCACTTTCAATTTTAATAAACTTGGGATTGGTGAGTGCACACCTACTACTGTGCAATTGCAACTTGCTGACAGGTCTCTAGTGTTTCCGAAAGGAAAAATTGAGGATTTGGTAGTGACTGTGGGAACCTTTGTTTTCCCCGCTGATTTCATAGTGATTGACATGGAAGAAGATGTCAAGGTCCCTTTGATTTTGGGCCGTCCATTTTTAAGAACTGCCAGGACCTTGATAGATGTGGAAAAGGGAAGATTATTTTGCGTCTTCATGATGAAAAGCTTGAGTTTGACATGTCTAAGATAGTGAAAAGACCCGCGCATGCGGAAGCTATTTTTGCATTAGACATTGTTGACTCCATTTTGCAAAATAATCCACCCCCTCATTCTAATTATGATGCTCTGAGTTTTGCTTTGTTTGAGTCTGATGATGAACAGGAGATGGATCCGGAGGTGAATGAAATGGTAGCTGCTTTGGACAGAGCTCCAAGATACTTCAGAACGCATTACCCACCACCGGAACCACTGGAGAGAAGCGAGCAAAGAATACCTCCTTCAGTAGAGAAGCCTCCCACCGTGGAGATGAAACTTCTACCTTCTCATTTAAAATATGTTTATCTGATCTGAACCTTGTGATCTACCTGTCATTATCTCCTCCTCCCTCACAGGTGAACAAGAGGACAGTTTGTTGAAGGTGCTTCGAAACCACAAGGGGGCAATTGGTTGGTCAATCTCCGATATAAAGGGTATCAATCCCCATTTCTGCACTCATCGAATCTTCATGGAGGATAACTACAGGCCACTTGTTCAACCTCAAAGGCGGCTCAACCCGATTATGAAGGAAGTAGTTAAAAAGGAGGTCCTAAAGCTACTTGACTCCGGGATCATCTACCCCATATCCGATAGTCCATGGGTGAGCCCGACCCAGGTGGTACCAAAGAAAGGAGGAATCACGGTGGTGTCGAATGAAAAGGGGAGCTGGTTCCCCAAAGAACAACAACCGGTTGGAGAGTGTGCATCGACTACCGGAAGTTGAACACGGCTACAAGAAAAGATCACTTCCCCTTGCCCTTCATCGACCAAATGCTAGAGAGGTTAGCCGGGCAAGACTTTTATTGCTTTCTTGATGGCTACTCGGGGTACTTCCAAATCCCCATAGCCCCTGAAGATCAAGAGAAGACCACCTTCACATGCCCTTATGGAACATTTGCTTATAGAAGAATGCCCTTCGGGTTATGCAATGCTCCAGCAACATTCCAAAGGTGTATGATGGCCATCTTCTCCAACTTTATTGAAAAAAAAAAATGGAAGTTTTCATGGACGATTTCTCGGTCTTTGGGCTCAACTTCGACTCTTGCCTAGAGAATTTAGATGCCATTCTCTCCCGATGTGAGGAAACCAATCTAGTACTCAATTGGGAGAGAATGCCATTTCATGGTAAGAGAAGGGATCGTCCTCGGGCACCAAATCTCCTCCAATGGAATTGAAGTTGACCGGGCCAAGGTCGAAGTCATCGAGAAGCTACCACCACCCACCTCAGTTAGAGACATTAGAAGCTTCCTTGGCCATGCCGGGTTCTACAGAAGGTTCATCAAGGATTTTTCAAAAATATCAAAACCTCTGTGTGACCTTTTAGCCAAAGAGGCGAAATTTGATTTCAATGAAGACTGTATGAAATCTTTCAACACTCTCAAGGAGTGCCTCATCTCACCCCCTATAGTTGTGTCACCAGATTGGAGTCTTCCATTCGAAATAATGTGTGATGCAAGCGACTATGCAGTGGGGGCAGCCCTATGTCAAAAAAGGGAGAAGATTCTAAGAACTATCTACTATGCGAGCAAGACACTAAATGATGCTCAGAAAAACTATGCCACAACCGAGAAGGAGCTCCTAGCGGTTGTCTTTGCATTGGATAAGTTCCGCTCTTACCTTTTGGGCAGTAAGGTGATTGTGCATACGGACCACTCCGCCTTAAAATATTTGTTTGCTAAGGAGGACGCCAAGCCAAGGTTGTTGAGATGGATTTTGTTGCTGCAAGAGTTTGAGATTGAAATCCGAGATAAACCGGGTGTGCAGAATGTGGTGGCCGACCACCTCTCTCGCATGGAAGTGCCCGATGAAGGTGTGCCTATAAACGAGTTCTTTCCAGATGAGACTGTTTTGTGATCAAGGAAGCTGATGATCCTTGGTATGCTGATCTTGCAAATTATTTAGCAAGGGGAGTGGTGTGCCCCATAACTTGACCTACCAGCAGAGGAAGAAATTCTTCGCTGACTCGAGGTACTACTTGGGATGATCCTCACCTCTTCAAGACCTGTGCTGATGGGGTGATAAGGAGATGTGTGCCCCTGCATGAAGTGAAAGACATTCTCACACATTGCCACTCTCTTGAAGTGGGAGGGCATCATGGGCCGGCAAGGACCGCAGCAAAAGTTTTACAAGCCGGTTTCTTCTGGAAGTCCTTACACAAAGATTGCCATGCTTTTGTTGCTTCCTGTGACCGCTGTCAAATGATGGGTAACATTTCCCGAAAACATGAAATGCCTCTTAATGTGATGCTAGAGGTTGAACCATTTGACTTGTGGGGAATAGACTTCATGGGACCCTTCCCTTCCTCCTGCTCAAATCTCTTTATCCTTGTAGCTGTGGATTATGTAACAAGTGGGTGGAGGCCGTTGCCTCTCCCACAAAATGATGCTAAGGTGGTGACCAAGTTCCTAAGGAAGAATATCTTTACAAGGTTTGGAGTGCCAAGAGCAATCCTTAGTGATGGGGGTTCTCACTTCTGCAACAAGCAATTCGAAGCTTTGATGGAGAAGTATGGAGTGAGACATAAGGTCGCTCTACCTTACCACCCCCAAACTAATGGACAAGCCGAGGTCACTAATAGAGAGCTGAAATGGATCTTGCAGAAAACGGTAAATTCTTCAAGAAAGGATTGGTCTTTAAAGCTTGATGATGCACTATGGGCGTACCGAACAGCTTACAAGACTCCCATTGGTATGTCCCCTTACCGTCTTGTCTACGGGAAAGCTTGTCACCTACCGGTTGAACTTGCACATAAATCGTATTGGGCTGTCAAAGCGCTCAATTACGACCTCAAGAGTGCTGGCTGGAGAAAAGAGAAAGTTTCAGCTGACAGAGTTAGAAGAGATCCGGGAAGAAGCCTATGAGAACAACCGGATCTACAAGGAGAAGACAAAGCGATGGCACGATAAAATGATCCTAAAGAGAGAATTCCATGAGGGAGATCGAGTCTTACTCTACAACTCTCGGTTAAAGCTATTCCCAGGTAAGCTCAAATCTCATTGGGCCGGGCCTTTCTCTATCACTAAGGTGACTCCGTATGGTGCTGTGGAGTTAAGCAACACAAAAGGTGGAACCTTCATGGTTAATGGTTCGAGGCTCAAGCATTACGTGGGAGGTGACATTAAACGGGTAGAAGCTCGTCCTATCTTCCTTCGGGAACCAGGTTTCATCTAAACCTTACTATGGTCTAGCCAAAGACCTTAAAAAGAAGGGCGGCTTTTCGGGAGGCAACCCGGATTTCTTTCTTGCCCGTTTAAAGTTTTTACTTGTTAGTCTTCATTATTGCTTTTGGGTGTGTGTTTGTGGGTGTTCGTTTTTACTGCTGTTTTGTGATTTTGGGACTTGGAGTGTGAAATTGATGAATTGGGGTGCAAGAAAAATGAAAATTTGGGTTTCTGTTGCGGACCGCCCCCATGGACCGCCCATAAGGGGCGGTCCCTGTGCTAATTTTGAAGAAAATTTTCCTCTCTGGTGCGGACCGCCCTTGCGGACCCCCTGAGGGGCGGTCCATCAATATTTCACCGAAAAACCGTCTCTGTCGTAGACCGCCCATCAGGACCGCCCCTTAGGGGCGGTCCCTTCATTCTTCACCGCCAATTTGGTCTCTGTCGTGGACCGCCCTTAGGGACCGCCCTGTGGGGCGGACCATGCTAATTTTGAAAAAAAAACGCTCTGTTAAGGACCGCCCTTCCGGTCCGCCCCCAAGGGGCGGTCCCATCAAAAATTTGAAAAAAAAAATGAAACGCCGCGTTCTTTCTTCCTTCTTTTTTCTTTCTTTCTTCTCTCTTTCTTTCCTTCTTTCTTTCTTCCTCGCTCGCCCGACTCCTTCTCCTCTCCCTCTCGCAACCCAGCAGCGCACCAGAGCCCCACGCCACCACCCTCCACGCCGCACCTCCGTCGCCGCCTGCTCCCGCTCCGACCGCGCGCAGCCCGTCCTGCTCCGACGTCCGCCTCGCCACCCCAACCCCATCCTTACTTCGAAAACCCTAAACCCTAAATCAACCCCCAAATCGGTTTCCTCGATTTTAGTCCCACATTGTCAATCTCTTTGCTTCTTTTCACCAACCAAACACTAAGGTATGAGAATCTAACTCTATTTGGTGCATTTTGGAGCTAGTTACACTTTGGGCTAGGTTTAGGTCGAACCAAACGGGGCCTTAGGTAGAAAATTGAGATTTTTGCAAATTTGTGGATTTGGATTGTGTAGAATAATTATTTAGGGAATTTGTGTGGTTTGGAGATTGACAATGTTGCAAATTGGTGGTTTTAGCATGGTTTTGGTATTAATGCTTTAAATTTAATAATTCTTGTTTAGCATTATTTGCAAACAAATAAAATCCATGTTATGACTTTGTTGGCCTAGTCGGATAATGCGTGAGCCAATTAAAATTCAATGCCTAGGGTACTGCACTAATGTTGCAACTTAGAGTGGGCATATATGTGAAAATGGGAAAAATGTGGTTTTCCTTCATAATTTTGACCTTATTGCATGCATTGGTTTACTGAGATGTTTGCATATCTGAACGACAACCTTTTGGTTGCTTTGTGGAGGTTCTTAGAACCGGGAAACCATAGAAAAACGGGGGAGATCATGCCGAAATTTTTGTGAATTATTGTGTTGTTTTTGATTCGTTCTTTTTCACATGCACTTCATGAATATGCTAACACACAACCTTTGCAATCTCTTTTCCTTATCGATCTTTAACTCTCCTTTGTTGTTTTGTTCTTTGTTTTCTTTCCTTTTTTTCTTTCTTGTCTTTGGTTTCAGACAATGCAGCCAGTCGACAGAGCCACCTTCCGCCGCAATATGGCCGCCCACCTTCCTTTTGGCACCCGATTGATCGACGGCCTCTTCATCACTGAAGAGGCCAAGGCTTGGTACCATCATGGGCCCCGGCGGGAGTTCATCCAGGAGCGGGACGTGGACCCGTCCATAGTCGAGGACCTTGACCTCCGATCACTTTTCGATTTTTACGGATGGGTCAGTTCTTGACTATGGGTGGGAGGTTTTGCCCTGACCTTGTCCGCCAGTTTTATGCTAATGCGGCTCGGGAGGGCGTTTCGAAGCTTGTCTCCTATGTCGGAGGTCGACAGATAGAGATCACCCAGGAGATCTTCATCGAGGCCTTGGACATCCCTGAGGAGGACTACGAGAGCGAGAGCTACCTCCCAGACAGCTACCTCCAGAGCCACCGCAGCCAGTTCCTAGCCACCCTCCCGACCACGCGCGACGGAAGAATCAGTCGGGGACTGTTCCCGGGTCACCATGACCCCGAATATGGTCCAGGATGCCGCTCAGCGCGTCATCCCCGCTCTCATCCGGTATAACATTCTACCCAGAGACAGTAAGGATATGAACGCCATGGACTGCTTTCTTCTGAACAGCCTCACCTCCCCGAATCCGGACCGGCCTTCTCTATCTCCGCGCAGATGTTCTACCACCTCTGCCACATGGTCGAGAAGAGGGATACCCAGCATCTCGGCTACCCTCACTTCCTCCACACTCAGTTCCTTGAGTGCGGAGGAGTTGACGTTGGAGAGGCGGTCCTTCAGCCTCCCATGGCTCCCATCGACCATGCTGCCCTCCGGTGGATGGGTTTCGCCGTGGTCCAGGAGGTTGGGAGAAGCTACGGCCCGCTGGCAGCGCCGAGTCCTCCTCCAGCTCTTCCACTTCCTCTACTGCCGCTGTCCCGCTACTAGCTCTACCACCTCCACCACCTCCCACGGTCTCCCGGGAGGAGTTCGAGGCCCACCAGCGACGCGTGGAGGAGCTGGCAGCGCAGTATGAGGAGCTGCGCCGCATGATCGAGCGAGGGGGACCACCGGCCAGTAGTTTGTTCAGGGATTTGAGCTGACTGGGGGCTCCTGATTTGAAACTTGTTATGTATTTTTGGAGATTGTGGATGTTATTGTCTTTTATCTGTTCACACTTGCTCTACCGTACTTTCTCTGCTTTCAGCTTAATTTATAACTCGTGACCCACTTTAATATAGGACTCACTTATGAGTCCCCTTTTGATTTCTAACAATGGGCTTTAAGCGTATTCCTCGGAATCATGTGGCGCCTAGTTTATTTTTGTCTCTGCATTGTAGCTTCATACAACACTGCATGCAAGCCCCATTCAAAGCGGAATACGACACGGCAAGAGGAACTCTTGCAAAATTTTCCTAGGACTCGCGTTTCAATGACCCCGGACACTCTACAGTGTGGGGGAACACTCTGCCCACATTCACGTCTTATCAGGGGAGTACTAGTTCGCTTTATACTTACCAAATGCTTTACAACTTTATGTACTTTATGTTTCGGGCATCGAAAAGGTCTTCTGTTTATTTCCCTTTGGGTTTCGCTTTGACAAATGAGGACATTGTCCTACTCAAGTGTGGGGGAAACGACCTTTTCTTTTTGATGCACTTCTTTTTCTCCTTATACATGTCTATTGCTACCATGAAGAAGTTCCATTTGTATTAAGCAAGTCTTTCCATGAATGCTTAGAACTTTCCACCAAATTTTTTCAAATTCTCTCTTGAGGAGCAATTAATTGCGGTGTTTCCATAAATCCTTTTCTTGGTGAATTTTTATTGCTTAGGGGTCCTTTCTAATCTTCTCATCTAGGGATTGCTAAGGGGTGTTTCCTCGTGGAAATTATTAAAAGGACTTGAGAGGCACCATTGGTAACCAACAAATGAGAGTTGAGTGTTCTGTAAAGCAAGGCAAAGTGCCAAAGGCACAATTCCAAATTATGTCTTCTCATCTCTTGTGCAAAAGAAAATCAAATGCAAATCTCTATTTTTCCTTTGTTTTTCCTCAATGCCCATTCTTGAGAGAAGTTGGCCATGGTAAAAGTTCTCCAAGTCCAAAGATCTTTAAGCACTTGGAAACACTCTAGATCATACCCCGAAGCTCTATATTTTTATTTACCCTAAGCACACCCATGTCACCATGAGAAGGTTGGTTGCACTCCTCTTGAGATTTTTCACAATTTTGCTCACCAAAGTTCAAGAATTCATCTAAATACTTGCTTGCTATAAATGTTCCTTCTTGCTATGGGTTCCTAGCAAATTTTGCTTGAGGACAAGCAAATAGATAAGTGTGGGGGAGTTGATAAGTGGTGAAATGATGTATTTATAAGGTCTTTATTTACCTTTATCTCGTGTACTATTGACTCATTTCACCACTTGATAGAGCATTTCGTTAATATAATTGAACTCATGCAGTTTTGATTTAAATTTAGGTAAAAGCTCACTTGAGCAATGGTTTTAGGAGACTCTCAAGACTTTGTAGCTGAGCTTTAATGCCCCGAGGAGTGTGTCAAAGACGAGGGGCCAAACGAGCCAATTTCGGTGCAGAAAAAGCCTCTCTGGTGTGGTCATTTTTAGAAAGGAATCGCCTCTGTGTGGGACCGCCCCTGTGGACCGCCCCTGAGGGGTGGTCCAGCCGATTTCGGAACACGGGAATTGCCTCTGGTGGGACCGCCCTTGTGGGGCGGTCCCGACGGAAATTTGCCCAGAATGATCGTTTTAAAACGGAAAAAAAAAGAGGGGTTTGAGTCATTCTTTGCATTTTTACACTTCCACACACACAGCAGCAGAAAAAGAAGAAGAAGAGAAGAAAGAAGAGGAGAAAAAAGAAGAAGAGAAGAAGGAAGAAGAGAAGAAGAACTCCCTTCTCCAAAGCTTCCAAGCTTCAACAATGGCTTCTTCTTACTCTTTTCCAGTTTTTCTTTCCTCTATGTTTGAGTAGTACTCCATTGTGCTTTGGGATGGGTCTTTGAACCCAAACCCTAGATTTTGCTTGTGAATCTTGATTATGCCTTAATATAGTTGTTTCTCTCTCAATATCTTTCAATGTTCTCAAATTGATCTCTTGAGTGCATTTGTGGTGAACCCCATCTACAATTGGTTTGAGTTAGGGTTTGTGACCAAATTGAGAGAGAACTCTTGATTTATGCTCCTAGGATTAGTGAGTATAATTTGGAGCTTTGTCCTAGAACATTTGCTTACTGCGACTTAGTGAGTTTAGTCCTAATTGATTTTGAAGGCTAAAATAAAAAAGTAGAATAACTCATCTTTGGTTGAGAGTAGTAGTTTTTATTTTTTTGTTCTAAAAGACAACTATGGCATAAGAAGAGTTGCTAGCATATCTAGGTAGTTTGGGGATTGCCAAATTCCCAAAGTACTTTCCAATCCAATCCATTAAACTTTCCTTTTAGTTTATTCGTTGTCTTGCAATTACTCAACCAACACAATCAAGCTTGCCCTGGCTAAACCCCAATTTATGTTTTCTTTGCAATTACTAAGTAAAGAGACTAGGAAGTTAGGACCAATTTCCTTGTGGATACGACACTTGGTTTACTACACCGATAGGTGCAAACCTTTTTCCTTGCATTATTTATATACTTGGGTTATATAGTTTTTGCACAACGTTAGGCGCGTTTCACTTTTGCTATTCTGTGCTCGCTTGATGCGTTGTTTTGGTTACTATGTGTGTGAACTGTGTATGGATGTTTTGGATGCATTGTGTTATGAATGAATGACTTGTTTCCCTTGATTATATAAGAGTACAGTATATGATTGTGACTGATGCATTGGAATATTATTGAGACCTTGGTGAAGCCACAGAGGTGGCGTGGTGCTTATAAGCACAAGGGTAAAATAAAACTGTGGAAATGCGGGACATGATCCTTTGTTAGTGAGAATGAATTCGGGACTTGATCCCCGATAGTGACCAGAACACGAACATTAATGAACGAGACAAGACTTTGGGTCGAAGTCTCTTTAAGGGGGGTAGGTTGAAACACCCCTAATATTAAAACACATGAAATCATGAATATGTGTGGTATGTTTAACTAACCGGTCACATTAATGTATAATTGTACTACAACTTATACCCTAAGATACTAAAGGACCCACATATGCATGAATATGATAGCAAGTCACGTTGTAATATAAGCAATTGGTGCTCTTCGGTTTCGGGATTAATAAATACAATTGAGTAAACTAAATTAATCCATGTTAGGACCTTCGTACACGAAGCAGGTGTAATGCATTATGCAACCCTGAAATATATGAAGTACTCGTCGACATATAACGATTGTACGAAATAACATATGTTACGAGAATATAATATGCGAACAACGTTATGGATACAAACATGTACGGATAACATTATAATATAAATAATTGTACTCAGCGATCTATATTCCTTGCCCCTGATAATAAATTAATTATCTACAACTACTTAACCTTATTACGAGACAACACCTACGAACTACTTGATTTTGTTATAAGGAAATGATGAATCAGACCCCTCATATAAAAAAAAACGGAAACAACTTTGCAAGTTTCCACTAACCCCATGTGACTACCCACTCAGCCACTTAATTACCCACTCAACACTTAACCACCCACTCAGCCCTTCATTTGCTACGGTAAACCGATGCAATTCCCCCTTTCTCGCTTGACTGCCTTCCACATTTCCACCTAGATTCAAACCTCTTAAAGTTTCCCCTGCATGTCCGAAGCGAGAATATTACCGGTCTTGGAGATCTGGAAAAAAACACTAGTCCATCCATCAAGGCAAATCGATACTTAATCCCCCTTTTCATTCTCCAACTTATTTTTTCTTATCCGAAAATCCTGCTATGCAACTCCCTCCCCTTGTTCTTCATACATGAAATTCTTTGGAAATGTCCCTATGAAGCATGCCGAGAACCCTCAAGAAGACCCACTCCACTTCAACTTGATCTTGGCGCAAGGTGAGGCCTCTAACCCATTTGTTTCATCTCTACCTTCTCTATTTATTTTAATTGGTCCGAAAACACCCCCAACTCACCCATCTCTTCTTCTCCATGCCTGATTATTTGCATGCAACCCTTCTGTTCGAATCTCCAAAGGGCCTCGAGCAAGAATCGGCTCCAGGAACTTCCGAAAGAAAGTGCATCGAACTCCTTCAGAAGTTAGCCAAAAATCGGTCTGAAAAACCCTTCCATGGTGAGGATTCTACCGGTTCTGTTTTGTTGCCTTTTTTTTCTGTTTTCTTCTCCCTGCTCCTTTCTGTCCGAAACTTCATACTTAATCCCTCTAATCTTCTGCATTTTCTGCCACGCGAGGACCCTGCATGCAACCGCCTGGTAGCATTCTCTGGAAAAACTGCAAACCGAATTCCTTCCAAGATCTCTCAAAGGTAAGAGTAAATAACCGGAAACCTGACTTTTAAACTCCTCCCATCCCCTCTGTCGGTTGTCTGAATGTCAAGTGTTGACTCCCCCTCTTTGTCTATCTTTGCATGCGCAAACTTTGCTGTGAAAACCTCCTCAAGTTGCGCCGAGAATCATCCAGAAACCCATCCTCAATCTGTCTCAAAAATCGGACCCAAGGTGAGGCCACAAAATAGTCTCGATCCTTGTTTTATCCTCTCCGTTTTAGCGCCGTGAAAGACATTTGCTTACTCGCTGTTGGGGTAAAACCTAACGGTAAATTGTTATTAGGGGGTTTAACCTAACGGCAAGTGTACCGGTCGATTATAGCAAGTTTAAATCTCGGAGTATTCCCTGAGTATCGAATCCAAGGAGGCAGTGGCTAGTTTAATTATACTTACACACAAAACAAGAATAATATAAAAATAACAGGAAATTGGGGTTTTTGTATATGATGGTGAATATTGTAAAGGAGTTCAATAAGCAATAAAACAGGTAAATAATTGTTTTGATTTTGTTTGATAAAGGAAATTCCAGTTTACTACTTCTCTCTAGGTTTGCAATTTCTTCCCCTCAGTGATTTCTACAGAATTCAGAATAAAACCCTAGAATAAGGATAACTCGTATTCGGTCTCCCGTTCCACGAATTCTAATTAGCAAAGACCGAATCCTAACTCTCGTTATGAATCCACTGTTTACTAATTGCTTTAAGTGTAGTCTAGATTACTGGTCAGCTAGTGTTTAGAGGAATTACCATCTCTATACTAATTGGTTCTTTCCCTGTAGTCAATTGATAGCCGCAGTTCTCACTTATAAGCTAACAAACTGATAAACTCATTTAATTGATCAGATTAACAAGTCTAGGAAATTCATAAGGGAAAAGAACTTTATTCTATTGTACTGCAGAAAATCACAAAGGTTCAGAAATAATTATTCTAGAGATACATAGTAACCAAAATTAAAAGCGACTACTCAGCCATAGACAAAATAACAATGCTCAATATAAACAGCATAAGGATAGAGGGATTTAGCAGAAAAACTGATTTTAGAAGCCGTGGTCGATTCTGCAATTTCCACACTCGTCTGTGTCACGTCCGGCTGTCTGGGGTCGGACGTAGATCCGGACCGTTCTTCTGGCTGTGTCCGGATCCGGACGTCAAATCCAGACGCGGGAATTGAAGCGCTGTGAGCAAGGTTCTATTTGTGAGTGAGGGTGAAGAGTTACGGAGGAAAGTTTGTGAATGAAGATGGAGCGAGTCGTGGATGAGAGATATGTAGAGAGGAGGAGAGTGTGATGTTTAGACTCTGAGAGTCTGGGACGAATTGGAATGAAGGCTGAGTGACTGCTTAAATAGGCTTAGAAATGACATGGGTTAGTGGAAGTTTGGTATGCTCGTCATTAATTGAGCATGGCTGTGTATTAATAATCGTTGAGGTATGGGTTAGACTTGCTTTCGGCTGATAATTACGCCGAAAGCCCGATTATCAGCGCGATTGCATTTTTATTTTTCATCTCTGTGTGACGTCCGGATCTGTGTCCGGATCCGGACGTGAGACAGCGGTTTTGGATCTGAAACTCGGTTGTGTCCGGATCGTTGTCCAGATCCGGAAAAGACACAGAACTCTCGGATCTGGAGTTTGGGTCACGTCCGGCTTGCGTCGGATCCGGATGTGTGACGTCCGGATTTGCGTCCGGCCCTTCTGACCCGGACATGACCAATCTTGCCTCTTTTTCCGGATTTGTTCCCGTTTGTTGTGTTGCAATCCTTATGATGTAAAATCTTCATTTCTCTGGGTGTTTCCTATATTTAGCATATAAAATGCATCAATTCATATCAAAACATCAATCTTAGGAAAAACACTGAATAAGTGGGAAACATTGCTTAAATTGTAACAGATTATAAGGTAATTAAGCCCTTAAAAGCCTATATGTTTCACACTATCAACTTCCTCACACTTAAGCTTTTGCTTGTCCTCAAGCAAATAAGGAATAAGAATATCTCTAAAACCGTTAAATAACCTCAAAATTAAACAAGTGCAGGGCGAAATCAAACAAAGTGATAAATGAAAGAATAATCTTGCTCTTTAGAGGTAGGTTTCATAAACAGTGAAGGAAGAACAATTTTGTAAAAGCATAGAGAAACTAGATTATAGAAAACAAGTTAACTTAGCTTGGGACTTTCCACCAATTTCATTCCTCTAACCTTTGGATGACAAGGGGTGTGTGAAGTAATGCCTTATTCCGCAATACCTTTCAACACCACGCACTCATGATCAAAAGCATAATTGTAACTGCAATTATCTCTTCTGTAAGCAAAATCATTCTTCTTCAAGAATTATGTATAAAACACGCTATTATTGAAAATTTTTGCAGAGTTATTCCATAACCCAGACTTTTCTCTCTATCCTTGAGATGGTGTTGGGCCAACTATCCCAGATCCCGAAACCTTAGGTAGATAGGTGTTAAAGCACCCTTAAGACTTAATAACCGGATAGACGAGGCCTGCTATTGTTAGGAAATTTTTTTTTGATCAGCGGAGTACCTTGCCTTACACTTTTCATTCCAAACATTCTCTTCATTTCCACAATCCCAAGCTAAAATAATCTGGTTTCCACAACTAGCTAATCCACCTAGTTTTAGTGAAAATAGAGTATTTTTGAAATAAAATTATTTATCAAACCTCATCAAGCAAAACGATTCTTACGGTTGTCACTTGGTTTAATTTCAAATGCTCCTTTAATTATTTTATTGGTGTGCACAGTCATTAGAGCAGCAAAAAGCAAGTGTGGCATTAAAGAACAACTAGCATGTTTTCAGGGAAAGGTCTTTCCTTCCTCACACTTAAGAGGAGCAATGTCCTCATTGGTCATAGAAAAAGCAGTGAAAAGAGCTTTCAAAACATGCTATACACATAATAGATGCGTATGCAATAAGTAACCCGCAACGCAAGAAAGGTGGAACATCAATAAGTAAATTAGGAACTGAGACTCCCTGGTGTTATAGATTGAGGAAGATGTTCTTCCTCACACTTGAAGTTTTGCAGGGGTCGAGATATTCATGAGTCACAGACAGTATGCGTGTTGTGCAGAGTAAAAGTTGCTAATTTCCCAAGCCATTAGTTTCGCAGTAGATAGGACATGTAAATAAATCAGTGACGAATGCTTTACTGCTCAGAGAAACAAGAAACTTAGCAGTTCAGAATTTAAGCACAACCAAATATAAACACCATCACTTCACTGTTAGTCTCGTGGTGTACCATTAGTTTTAACAGACAAAAAGTACAGCAATGCATAAAAATAGAAAAGTACTGAAAAACAAATAAAATAAAAGAAAGCAGTAGAGATAGGATGGCTGTCACTGAGGCGGGGGTGGTGGCGGAGGTCTCGCGCCTATCTGGGCCATGAGCATCTGTAAGATCTGGGTAGTCTGGGTCTGATGAGCGGCTGTCTCTCTCTACAAAGCATCACTGCGCTCCAAGCGCTCTGCAAGCATAGTCTGTGTGTCGCGGATAGAAGTCTGCTCTGCCTGGAGGTGCTCCTGCGTCTGGCGGATGTCATCTATGTGTCCCTCCATGCGCACCTGGCGCTGCTGGACATCCCCAAACTACTGCTTCATGCCCCCAAAGCGCTGCTCCATCCTCTGCTGCTGCTGAAGTAGGGAGTCCATTAGGGTTTGCATCTCTGGTGGGATGCTCATCACTGGGGGCATAGGAGGTGCCATGGTAGCAGTGGCCGCCGGAGTAGAGCTGGAACTCGTAGAGGTGCCGGTCGATCCTAGACCCGAGCTGCCCCTCACCCAGCTGCCGTCATCCAGACAAGTGAAGCCCCATCTCCTGAAGGTCTTAAGGGAGATGGGTGTCTCCCCCTCCCTCACCTCAATATCAGTGAAGATCTCCTCGGGGAGGGTGGAGACAAGAAGATGGTGGAGAAACATGGGAAAGATAGGGGTGATCTTCTTCTTCTTCGTCCATAGATAAGTTACCACCTTATGCAGCTGCCTAAACGTGACGAAAGGGAGCGAGAGCTGCTGAGCTGGTGGATGTGGTAAGGCCAGGAGGTAGTCTAGAGCACACAATCCTCGTCAGAAGCATCATTTCTGGCATGAGGCCGGATCTGATAACTGAGGATCTCTGCCAGGGTCCTCTGGGAAGGGAGGGGAGGATAGCATAGGGGAGCACAGTCTTATTTTCCTCACCCCGTCGGCGAGTAGTACTCCCGACCTCTTGAACCACCTAGTCTTACTCTGTCTAAGCGAATCCTCCTAAAAATCTAAATGTGTGTCCGTATTGTCGGGAGGGAGGAGTAAAAGAAGAGCAAAAGTCTCAGGGGTTACCTCCACCTGGAACTGGCGCACGTAGGAGATAATGTTGTGTGTTGTGTCTGACGCCACAGCATTGGCGTAGAATTCTCGTACCAGCTCCGGAGAGAAGACACCCACGCCCATGCGCAAGATGCTGCGGGCGCCAATCCCCTCAAATAGGTCTGTAATCCCGGCTGCAGCTGATGCCTCGTCGCTGATGCGCCTCTCAATGACGAAGGCCCCGCCCTGATCGTACCAAGCCCGGGCTCTAGCAGATCTGAATCCATCATCGCGTAGTGGGGTCTGGGCTGGCTCAGACTGGTCGTCGAGGCGTGGGTTCCTCGAAGAAGAACCCGTGCGTGTAGCACCTCCTCTAGTGCGAGCCATCTAAATGATAAACAAAAGCAGTAAGAAATCTAAACAGCAAGAAAAGAGAAGCAACAGACACACCAAAACCCGAAACCGATCGAGCAGCATGTTCTATTTGAACATATTTTTTTCGCATAATTAATCTACAATTACCAATGCATTAAAACATCTAAACATAGCAAATAATAGCATTAAACAGTACAACATAAACCTAGAAAACAATTGCAGAAAATTGCAAAATTTTAACATGTCCGGATCCACGTCCGGGTCAACTTAGTCGGACGCAGATGACGCGACATGAACCCTAAAAAAAATTTACGCTGCGAATGGAGCGGCGTCGTCATCCCAGAAATGCAACCAGAACTTCAAATTTCACACAAAATCCACCAACAGATTCACAAACTCGACACCAATCATCGAATTAAGTATATAATTCATTCAAACTACCAAATCTACCGCATATGTCATAAATTTCAAACGAAATTGAAAAATCGAGAAACCTGGTGCGTATTTGGTTGCGGTTCGAACTAGGGAAGAAGAAAGGAGAAACATGGGTGTTGGGCGGTACTTGTGACGGCACGGTGGTGCTCCTGTGGTCGCCGGGGCAGTGGGCGAAGAACGGTGGTGGGTTTGCTGTGGTGGAGGCGAAAATGGAGGAGGGTGAAAAATTACAGAGGCGATTTTTGTTTAAGTGCGTCGGGGAAGAAGAAGGAGGAAGAAAGAAAGAAGAAGGAAGAAGGAAAAAAGAAAATCGCGGCGCGCGCTGGTTTTAGTTACGTCCGGATGAGGCGTCCGGATCCGGACGGATTAGGTTTTAAGGGTGTCCGCTTTTGCGTTCGTTCGCTGGGTTTAGCTGGACGCGTTGTAGTTCCTTTTTTATATTAAATTTAATTTAAAACCATTAATCTAAACACATCATTTATTTAAAATAAAAAAAATTAAAAAGGAAACATTACCAAAAAAATCAAACAAAAATAAAACAAACACAAGAAATGCAGAAATAAAATAGCAAGAGTGTTAAAGGACTCCTGATCCGTGGTGAATGCTGCCATGATATTTCCCACACTTGAGTTCAGTTTAGCATTAGAGTGAGGTACCTGAAAGAGTAAATCTGCAAAACCAGGAGAACTCAAGTGGATCGAGGCAGAGTTAGTTATTGAAATAGAGGAGTCGGGTCTCTTGCAGTAAAATAGTAAAAATTCTCAATAAATTAAAAAGAAAATTAAATCAAGTAATAGGAAAGTGTGAAAAGAAAGTAGGGAGGAGATTTTTTTTTACTGGTGGGTTGCCTCCCACCAAGCTGCCCATCTTTTCGGTCTTTGGCTAGACCTTGGTGCATCAGTTTGGGGTTGTAAACAGTGATCACCGAGTGAACTTCGACACTGTTACTACTCAAATAATGCTTTAGCTGGGATCCGTTGACCTTGAATGTCTCGCCTTCTGTGTTGATTAGATCAATGGCTCCATAAGGTGAGACACTTGTCACTGTGAATGGGCCGGACCAACGAGATTTTAACTTTCCTGGGAATAGTTTCAGGCGGGAGTTGAATAGAAGAACCTTATCCCCCACGTGAAACTCACGCTTGACCAACAGCTTATCATGCCACCTCTTCGTCTTTCCTTATAAAACTTGGCGTTTTCATAAGCTGCCTCTCTAAACTCCTCCAGATCACACAGCTGTAGCTTACGCTTCTCACCAGCCTTTTGAAGATCAAAATTCAGTGCCTTAATTGCCCAAAAAGATTTGTGCTCCAGCTCCACAGGTAAGTGACATGCCTTGCCATAAACCAACTTGTATGGGGACATACCTAAAGGTGTTTTAAAGGCAGTGCGGTATGCCCACAAGGCGTCATCTAACTTAAGGGACCAGTCTCGCCTCGAGGATGTGACAGATTTCTAGAGAATCCACTTAAGCTCCCTGTTGGTGATCTCAGCTTGTCCGTTTGTTTGTGGATGATACGGTAGAGAAACCTTATGCCGTACACCATACTTCTGCAGAAGAGCTTCAAACTGTTTGTTGCAGAAGTGTGTACCCCCGTCACTAATGATCGCTCGTGGGACACCAAAACGGGAAAAGATATTCCTCTTAAAAACTTAAGCACCACTCTTGCATCATTGGTAGGTGCTGCTATTGCTTCAGCCCACTTGGTGACATAATCTCTGCTACCAAGATGTAGAGGTTACCTTGAGATGATGGGAACGGTCCCATGAAATCAATGCCCCAAAGATCAAACGGCTCAACCTCCAAGATCGAATTCAATGGCATCTCGTGGCGTCTGGATAAATTCCCCTGCCTTTGACATTGATCACAAGTGGAAACAAATTGATAGCAATCCTTGTTCATAGTTTTCCAAAAGAAACCAGCCTCCAAAATTTTCGCGGCTGTCCTAGCCGGACCAAAATGACCTCCTGCTTCTCTAGAGTGACAGTGCAACAGGATGTCTCTAGCTTCCTCCTCAGAAACGCACCGACGAATCATACCATCTGCACAGACCTTGAATAGAAACGGGTCGTCCCAAAGGTAATGCTTGACCGTGGAGAAAAACTTCTTCTTCTGCTGATATGTCAACTCTGGAGGGATGATACCCTTAGCTAGGAAGTTCGCAATATCAGCATACCAAGGGTCCGTGGAACGACTGATCATGTAGACAAACTCATCAGGAAAATACTCGTTAATCGGCCTGCCATCATCTGGAACTTCCATACGGGATAAGTGATCTGCCACTCCATTCTGCGCTCCAGGTCTGTCCTTAATCTCAATGTCAAATTCCTGTAGAAGTAAAATCCATCTGATCAAACGTGGTTTAGCATCAACCTTTCCAAAGAGATACCTGAGAGCGGAATGGTTAGTGTGCACAATGACTTTGCTGCCATTATGTATGGTTGAAACTTATCACATGCAAAGACAATTGCCAGCAGCTCCTTCTCCGTTGTTGCGTAGTTCTTCTGCACCTCATTCATAGTCTTACTAGCATAGTAGACTATCCTCAACACCTTGTCATGCCTCTGCCCCAAAGCTGCTCCCAATGCGTAATCGCTGGCATCACACATTATCTCAAAAGGTAATGACCAATCAGGAGCAACAATAATAGGTGCAGAAACCAATTTAGCCTTGAGCAAAGTAAAAGCACCTAAGCACTCTTCTGTAAATTCAAATTTAGCATCCTTAAGTAACAAATCATAGAGAGGCTTAGAGATCTTGGAGAAATTCTTAACAAAATGCCTATAAAAACCTGCGTGACCGAGAAAACTCCGAACATCTTTTACCGACGATGGTGGTGGTAGCTGCTCTATTACTTCAATCTTTGATTTGTCTACCTCGATCCCTTTCTTAGAAATCTTATGTCCGAGCTCGATGCCTTCCTGCACCATGAAGTGGCACTTCTCCCAATTGAGTACTAAGTTAGTTTCCTTGCATCTAGCTAAGATTAAATCCAAGTCTCTCAAACATGAATCAAAAGTCGGTCCAAAGACAGAAAAATCATCCATAAAGATTTCGATGCACTTTTCAATAAAATCAGCAAAAATAGCAGTCATGCATCTTTGAAATGTAGCTGGTGCATTACACAAACCAAAGGGCATGCGTCGATAAGCATAAGTACCATATGGACATGTAAAAGTGGTTTTCTCTTGGTCTTCCTTAGCAATTGGAATCTGAAAATAACCGGAGTAACCATCTAAGAAACAGTAATATTCTTGTCCTGCAAGCCTCTCCAGCATCTGGTCAATAAAAGGAAGGGGAAAATGGTCCTTCCTAGTGGCGGCATTTAATTTCCTATAATCAATGCAAACTCTATGCCCAGTAATAGTATGTTGAGGAATTAATTCACCTTTATCATTAGGCACCACAGTTAAACCTCTTTTCTTAGGTACGACCTGTGTAGGACTTACCCATTCACTGTCAGAAATTGGGTAGATGATACCTGCATCCAAGAGCTTGATAACCTCCTTCTTAACCACCTCTTTCATGTGCGGGTTCAGTCTTCGTTGAGGCTGTCTCGTTGGTTTGTCATTCTCCTCAAGGTGACTAGGCAGAGGGTTAATTTCATGAGGCTGTCTCGTTGGTTTGTCATTCTTCGTGAGGCTGTCTCGTAGGGCAATGCCTTTGATATCAGCAATGGACCACCCTAGTGCCTCTTTGTTTCTCTTTAGAACCTGCAACAAGGCTTCCTCCTGTTCATTGGTTAAACTATTAGAAATAATGACAGGCAAATCAGATGGAGGAACTAAGAAAGCATATTTAAGGTGACTAGGAAGAGGGTTAATTTCAAGAGAAGGTGGTGATTCCACAGAAGGAGCTAGCGTCTTTGGAACTCGGTCCAGCGGTTTCTCTTCGATTCTGTAGTTCTTCCTATATGGCCTCCCAGCAGCAAGCTGAAATGCTACAGCAGAAACCTCAGAATCATCATGAACTGTTTCTATAGATTCTACCAAGCATTTCTCCAATGCATCCAGCTCCGTGGGGCTGTAAGAATAGTCATGCATCAAGGTATTAATACAATCTAAACTGAAACAAGCATGAACATCAGAAGGGTGGGTAGTAGCCTTGGTCATATCAAATACAAGCTGCTCATCATGTAACCGTAGTATAATCTTCCTCCTTCAACATCAATGAGGGTCCTTGTTGTACGCATGAATGGTCGACCTAAGATAAGCGGTACTATGTAGGATCGGGTGGCTAACTCAAACCAACCAAAGGTGTGAGTCTAAGAGTTGGTTTGACTCAATCAGCCTTCGTATGTGAGAAACACTCTGTGATGCAGAGGAACTCAATCGAACTGATCAAACTGAGGGTGCGGAAGACTTTTCAGTAATTGAAACGAAACGATGAAAAGGAAGAAGGACTCTGTGGAACTCAGCAAGATACACAAATAAGCTATTTCATTTCCTGGTCAAATAAAACAACTTACAAATGTCCACTAAGTAGAAGGAATCTACTTAGCGGTTTTTCACTGACTCACCCAACACACTTTCTAATCAGATCAATGGTAAGCGTAGTGAAACTAGGATCTTCCTAGGCAGAGTCTATCTAAAAGCGCTAACTAACTTGGTACGTATTCTCTCTCTCTTTCTAGCTTACAAAGCGATTCTCTTTCTCTCTCTAAGCTCTAAAATAATCCTCAATGAAAGCACACCTAAAACTGACTATTACACAGCTTATTTATACTCTTAATACAACGGTAGGTCGAAGGAGTTAGTTCTGAAAATACCGGAACTAACTTAGTGGACAACTTCCAACGGCTTTGAGAGGTCTTCTTACTTGGGCCGTGATTCGGGTGTTGAGTGAAGACTTCATGACCGTTGTGGTGATTAAGGCATTCCCGAGTTGACTCCTTGTTATTCGCAACTGCACGGGAGAGTCTGTGAAGTCTTCTTAGTTACGTGGACTCTATTGAAGCGGCTCACTCTTTGTGTCTGTCTAGGGATGATTGACTCTGTCGAGGTGATAGGCTATCTCTGCAACACTCTGATGTCCCAACAATTTTCCCCTTGTTGCTGATGATAGCAAACCTCCGTGAATCCCGATGGAGTCAATCCTGAAATAGAAACACAAAGGACTAGGGGAACCGACCCTGTCAAAGTTCCCCCTTAATAGCAGTAGTAGTAGTTGAGTTCAAAGACTCCATTTAGGTTCCCCTAAATCGTAGAGGGACTCCAGGCAAGCAAACATTAAATGGGCAGTGTAATAGGCAGGATAGAACATAGTATATAAAGCAGTTAAAATACTAGACCACACGGTCCAGCCAGCAGAAATCCAAAAGCAGTTTATAAAACAACAACAGAGTCACCCGTACACCAGACGGGATTCACCGCTTCCCCCTTTTGCTTTCATCAGAGGGAAGCCCACAGTCACACAGAGTTAGTCAAAGTATTCACACAGAAACCAGCAAAAAGTGTTTAGAACTTAAAAACAGCCTAAGTCCTAACACTACACACACACGTCATGGCTAAGGGGTTGGGGTCAGGGTGGATTGGATGTCAAGGAGTTGTTCTTGCAAGGCCACCACAGTCGTCTCTATCCCAGCGAGTCTGTCCATCATCCGCGTTTGCCCCTGAATCAGCTCTGCTGCTTGCACAAGGAGTCGCTCCACTTTCTCCAGGAGGGGTAGGAGTGAAGCGTGAGGGACTGCCTCTTGAGACGTGGAGGTTCCCGCCGTCGTTGGAGTTGATGGTGGGGGCAGCAGCTTTGATTTGTCGATAGATGTCAGCCGATTCAGATACCGCAGGTTGATGGTGTCTGCCTCTTCGATAGACTCTGGCGTCGATGTCGCCAGGGGTACCTGAAAGAATTTAAGTATTCGAGGCAGCCAGAACACATACCCCAGGGAGTGTTTCGGGGTGTCGACAGACTGGGCTAAGTGATGGAGGATGATGTGGGTCACATTAATGGAATGCCGGTTGATAATACAGTACATAATGGTAAGGTCCAAGCAGTTGACCATGAGATTTCCTTCTTTGCGGGGGACAATGTTTTTGATGACCAGAATATGTAGGAGTTGGTGTAAAATAGAGAGATCGCCACGGGGTATGGGTGAGCCAATCTTTTTCTTGGAGGAGAAAAAGCGATAGATTTTATTTTGTGGGACCCCGGGATTTCAGGAAGGACTCCTTTCTCATAGAAGGACAGGCCAGTAGCAGGGACTCCAAGGATTTGGGACAATTTTTCAAGATTGAAGAAGATTGGGGTGGAATTGACGAAAAGACTGTGCAACACCGTTTCTGATAACAAGATTTTGAAAGAAATCGACAGACTCTTGGGGATACCACTCTGTTATCTCACAGAAGAGTTGTTTCCACCCCTGAACCTCTAGCATGGTCACTAATTCCCCTAGGTTTGAAGATAGACCAAGAGAAATCGAGGAACTTACCCCTGACGATATTCCATTCTGAGGCAGGGTCCCCGAGCATGTAGCATTGGTTGAATGGGTCTATCTTCGCACATCTTCGGTGCGGCTTTGGAGGTTTCTGGTCTCTGGTGGATGTTGCGCCAGTAGAAGCATCATGACTGGCCGTGGGCAATTCTTGGACTGGAGACGATTCGCCGGAACCAGAGGAGACAGGTTGCGCCTTGACAGAAGAACGAAGTACCCTTTTGGCTGTGGGTCGGTTGGAGGTTTGAGCTTTTCTTTTACGGGTTTGGGTTTGGGTTGGCCATCGATTGGAGGTACACCTGAAGGCGAATGAGATCGGTAAATATCGGCTGGGATGTTGATACCGTTGAAGTTGATGCCTGCCATTTGAAAATTGTAGTACACTTGGGCGTAGAGGGTATGGAAATGAGAGAGATGGAGTAGACGGGTGATGGATATAAGGCTGGAAGTTACAGAGATGTCGTGTGTCAGGTGAGATAAATGCGGCGACGTCAGGGTTTAGCGAGATTAACGGCGAGGATTTTGGCAAGGTGGGTTCGGATAGATGACGTGGGTGGTAGCGCTAGAGTTATAGACATGCTAAGTAATAAAACACATTTCACAGATTCAAGTGCAAACAAAGACAGACTCGATGAGACATGAGGGAGTACCTGCTGAAGATTGCAGTAGGGGCAAGGAGATGCGACCGTCTAGGTAGACGGAGTCAACCCAATTGCTGGTCGTAGTGCTTCGAATCGTGCTGTAGACAGGGGTTTAGTAAATATATCTGCAAGTTGAGCTTCTGTGGGCACGAAGTCAAGATGGATGAGATTTTTCTCGACATAGTCTTTCAAGAAATGAAAACGAATTTCAATATGTTTGGTTCTTGAATGTTGGACTGGGTTTTCGGATATTTTGATGGTGCTTTTATTGTCACAGTAGATTGGGATTTGTTCTTGGGTGACATAATAGTCTTGAAGTTGTTGTTTCATCCAAAGAAGTTGGGAGCAACAAGCTGTAGCAGAGACATACTCTGCCTCCACTGTAGAGAGTGCTACGGAGTTTTGTTTTTTGGAGGACCATGAAACAAGGCAAAGACCCAAGAACTGTGCATTACCTGAAGTACTCTTTCGATCTTGGAGAGAACCAGCCCAATCAGAGTCACTATATCCAGATAAAGTAAAGGTAGGAGATCGTGGATACCATAGATAGAGTGTACTTGTACCTTTAAGATAGCGGAAGATACGCTTGACTGCTTTGAGGTGAGACTGCTTCGGTGCTGCTTGGAAGCGAGCACAGAGGCAGACTGCGTGAAGAATGTCGGGGCGACTGGCAGTAAGATACAAGAGGGACCCTATCATTCCTCTATATTTTGGCATTGACACCGACTCCGTCATCATCAGGATGAAGTTTTGCAGATGTACAGCTTGGTGTGGACATACTCTTGGCATGTTTGAGGTTGTACTTGTCAAGGAGTTCCTTGATGTACTTTTGCTGATGGATCTTAATCCCGTCCTTCTCCTGTTGAATTTGTAATCCTAGGAAAAACTTGAGCTCACCTAACTCATTCATGGAAAACTCTTGCTTCATGAGGTTAGCAAAATGGTCACAGAGGATGTTACTTGTAGAGCCGTAAATGATATCATCGACATAAATCTGTACTAGGAGTAAGTCATGTGATGAGTGAAGAATGAAGAGTGTTTTATCTACGTTACCTCGAGAGAAACCATTTTGCAATAAATATGAAGACAGTCTTTCATACCAGGCGCGTGGAGCCTGTTTCAGTCCGTAAAGGGCCTTACACAGTTTGTAGACGTAGTCGGGATGGACGGAGTCTGTGAACCCTGGTGGTTGCTCGACATAGACTTCTCTATCAATGTAGCCATGGAGAAAGGCTGTCTTGACATCCATTTGATATAATTTTCCCCTTTGAATGCAGCAAACGCTATTAACATGCGAATTGCTTCAAGACGAGCTACGGGTGCGAAGGTTTCATCATAGTCAATCCCTTCTTCTTGATTGTAGCCCTGAACGACCAATCTAGCTTTATTCCTGAAAACTTGTCCTGCATCATCAAGTTTATTACGAAAGACCCAACGAGTACCAATTGTTTGTTGATGCGTGGGACGAGGAACAAACTCCCAGACAGCATATCGCTGGAGAGAATTGAGTTCCTCCTGCATAGCAGTAACTCGATCACTATCAAGGAGTGCTTCTTTGATATTTCTTGGTTCAGTGCTGGACAGAAAAGCACCAAAGGCACAGAGGTTTTGCATAGCTTGGAGGCGTGTTTGAACACCGGAGTTTGGGTCTGT
Source organism: Limonium bicolor (assembly GCA_023374045.1). Classification (NCBI taxonomy): domain Eukaryota; kingdom Viridiplantae; phylum Streptophyta; class Magnoliopsida; order Caryophyllales; family Plumbaginaceae; genus Limonium; species Limonium bicolor. The sequence goes on along the minus strand of CM041778.1, from coordinate 5,046,176 downwards.
AATGATGTTTTCAGGAGGATGGGCTGATTTTTGTTGGAACTGTCGACGTGAAGCAGAGGGGTGGTTGTCTCTGTCAGAGGATTCAAAGGTCAAGTTTTGTGGTAAGGGAGTTTCAGGGTTAGTGTCAGAGTCAGTGGAGTCTGATGCATTATTTTTGTTTTCCAGAGTATCATTAGGAGTGATGGATTGAGAATTAGGGATTCTCCCTATGGGCACAGTGATGAAATGTGGATCGGTGAGGAAATCATCTGGAGCGAAGTCAAGTTGATCAGAAGATGATCCAACATTGTGGGACTCATCGAACTTGACGTGGGGACTCTCTTCTAAACATTGAGTTCTCAGATTAATAACACGATAAGCTTTGCTTTTAGAAGAGTAGCCTAGAAAAATACCTTCATCACTTTTAGGAGAGAACTTACCCAGGTTGTCCTTACCATTATTGTGGATAAAGCACTTACATCCGAAACGCCTGAGATGAATAAGACTTGGTTTTCGTTGACGGAGTAGTTCATAGGGTGTCTTGTGAAGGAATGGATGAATCAGCGCACGATTTAACACATAGCATGCTATGTTAACAGCTTCTGCCCAGTAAGATGGAGTGAGTTGACTGTCAATGAGCATTGTGCGTGCCATTTCTACCAAAGTTCTATTCTTGCGTTCAACCACTCCGTTTTGTTCTGGAGTGCGTGCGGATGATATTTGGTGATCCACTCCGTTGTCCCTACAAAACTCGTCAAACGACTTGTTGCAAAATTCAGTGCCCTGGTCTGTTCTTAGGGTTTTCAAAGTAAATGAAAACTTGGTGACAAGCATTTTATGGAGTTTGATGAACTCCGTAAAAGTTTCATCCTTAGTAGATAGAAAAATGACCCAAGTCCACCTGGAATAGTCATCCAATATGACCAGGATGTACCTCTTACCACTTCTACTTTGTGTGCGCATGGGACCGACAAGATCCATGTGTAGTAATTCTAGGGGAGAGCTAGTAGAGAGAGTAGACTTACTTTTGAAGGAGGACCGGGTGTGTTTACCTTTTATGCATGCTTCACAGACAGAGTCTGTGTCAAAGGTTGTGTCAGGTAAACCAATCACGAAGTCCTTGCTTTTGAGTTTGTTCAACAACCTGTGATTTGCGTGACCAAGTCTGGAGTGCCACAGTAATGAGTTTTTGGAATGCACATTGAGACAGACTTGATCGTCTGGATTAATGGAGTTTAAGCACATTTTGTAGAGATTTCCTTCTCTACGTCCCACAGCTTTTAATGAACCTGTACGCTCATCATAAACCTTACAATCCGAAGAGGAGAAAAGTACGAAATTGAATCTATCACAAATTTGAGAAATACTTAGTAAACTATGTTGGAGTACAGTGACCAGATGGACTCCATCAATTTTAAATTTTGAGGGGTTACCTACGGAGCCAACTCCCACGATTTCACCCTGGTTGTTGTTTCCAAAAGTAACCTTACCTCCTTGGTAGGATGAAAGCGAATTGAATTGATTTAGATCTCCAGTCATGTGACGAGAACATCCACTGTCCAAGTACCAGCTGTCTCCATTCGCCTTCACCTACAAAATAATAAATCATTTGTTAGATTTGGGAACCCAGATGTACTTGGGTTCCCTTTTCGAGCCAGACCTTTTCAATTCTTCTCGTGCTTCAAGTATCAATTTAACACGTTTGACGTTAAACGATAGATCTCTATTCAATTTATCACAGGCACTGTCTCTATGTCCAAGACTCCCGCAGTAGCCACAGATTTTGGTTGGTGGAAGATTGACATATTTCTGCTGTCCTTTCCACCAGGAGTCGAATTTTTCTTTTTCTTGATATCGTTTGGCTCTGTTGTCGGATTTGGACATATTCGTTGGGATGTCGAACTTACCCTTGTGCCACTTGGGTGTGAATTGAGTGGATCGAACTCCGGATTGTAGATTTACAATCTGTTGAGAGAGTTGTTCTACTTTGGAGCAAAGATCATCTCGATCTTGGCTGATTTCTTTGATCTTGGAGTTGGCCCACTCAGGTAGTTCAGAGGAAGTGACTTGTTTGATAAACTTGACTGGCTTAAGGGAGAGAGTGTGCTCCTTTTCTTTCAGTTTTTGAGTGAGATTTTTGATAGTGGTGTTCAGGGATATGTTTTTGGATTCAGAAGCATTTAGATCATTTTGAAGAGAGCAGCACTTGTCAGTAAAGATGGTGAGGTCTTGTTTGAGAGAGTCGATCAGGGTGAGAGACTCTTTCTGGTCACCCTGGCTAAATTGAGGTCGCTCTAAGGTATCATGAAGTTCCTTTTGAAGGGAATCAACATGACGCCTTGATTCTTGTAGATCTAACCTGAGAGAACAAGAGATGGTTTGTGTTCCTCAGCTTCATCTCTTAGGGCATACATCAGACCTTTTGAGATTTCGAGTTCCTCAGATAGCTCGGTTATTTTGCTGGTAAGACTTGCTTTGAGGGAGTTGTTCTCGGAGACAATTTTAGCAATTAAAGTTAAAAATCCCATAGGAGAAATACAGTAAAGGTCTGTTTCAAGGTGAGAACGAGTTACCTCATTGTCTGGAATTATGGACTTCGTCGTGTCGTGTGCCATGAGACATACCAGGCCGCTGGACTCTACGCCGAGATCGTCGGAGTCTGAATCGCCCCAACCAACAGCTGCCATCAGTGATCTCCCTTGGGATTTTCCATACTGGTTCTTGAGTAAGGGACAGTCCTTCTTGAAGTGACCGGGTTTATTGCAGTTGAAACAAGTTACAGAATTAAAGACTTGTTTGGAGGTGTTTGAGAACGACCGACTCTGTCGATTAGGTTGGTTGCGCATGAATTTTCGGAAGTTCTTGACTATGAAGACAAAGTCTTCCATAGTCTCAGCCTCACTTTCCTCAACAATAATATCCACCAGCTCAGCCTTGGCTTGTCTGATTTGAGTATCAGCGACATAGGCTCCTTCTTGAGTGTACTGAGTCGAATTAACCTGCAAGGCCTGGTCATTCAAAGTAGTAATCTTACTAGAAGAAGGAGAAGATGTATTACCATATTTCTTTCGAACATTCTTCTTGTGTTTATCTACGGATTGTAGATAGGAACCTAGGTCTTGACAACTCCATTTAGACAGATCCTTGCATGCTTTGGTGGAGATTACCGTTTCTGCCCATTCTTCTCGGAGGCTGTCCAGCAGCTTGTGCAAGACACTCTCTCTATCCGGTAAGATGTTAACTTCCTGCATAGTAGTAGTTAGTAAATAGAAACGATCAAGCACTTCTTCCAGGGACTCACAGGCTTTTGTAGAAAATTTTCATAGTCCATTCGGAGTTTTTGAGCTTTGCATTTCTTGAGTTCAGTGACTCCCTCGTGGGTAGCTTGAAGGAGTGTCCATATCTCGTTTGCGGACTTACAGTGATTTACTCTCCTTTGTTCTGGGATGGACAGGCAAGTGTTATTGCACGTGATGCTTGTCGATTCAGCTCGTACCTTTTGCGATCTGCAGCAGTCCATGTTGATCGATCTGGATTGACTGCAAGATCTCCTCCAGTGACTATCTCCCAAAGCTCAGAGTTGACAGACTCAATGTGTTGCTCGATCTCATTTTTCCAATGGTCGTAGTTGGTGGAGGTGAGCCTGGGGTGCTCGAAGTGCATTTTGTTGTTTTGATTGGCGAAGAGATCTGTCATTGCTTCGTTGATTGACCGTTAGCCTAAGCAAGGCTCTGATACCACGTGTAGGATCGGGTGGCGAACTCAAACCAACCAAAGGTGTGAGTCTAAGAGTTAGTTTGACTCAATCAGCCTTCGTAAGTGAGAAACACTCTGTGATGCAGAGGCACTCAATCGAACTGATCAAACTGAGGGTGCGGAAGACTTTTGCAGTAATTGAAACGAAACGATGAAAAGAAAGAAGGACTCTATGGAACTCAGCAAGATACACAAATAAGCTATTTCATTTCCTGGTCAAATAAAACAACTTACAAATGTCCAATAAGTAGAAGGAATCTACTTAGCGGTTTTTCACTCACTCACCCAACACACTTTCTAATCAGATCAATGGTAAGCGTAGTGAAACTAGGATCTTCCTAGGCAGAGTCTATCTAAAAGCGCTAACTAACTTGGTACGTATTCTCTCTCTCTCTTTCTGGCTTACAAAGCGATTCTTTTTCTCTCTCTAAGCTCTGAAATAATCCTCAATGAAAGCGCACTTGAAACTGACTATTACACAGCTTATTTATACTCTTAATACAACGGTAGGTCGAAGGAGTTAGTTCCGAAAATACCGGAACTAACTTAGTGGACAAGTTCCAACGGCTTTGAGTGGTCTTCTTACTTGGGCCGCGATCTTCGGCTGTTGAGTGAAGACTTCATGACCGTTGTGGTGATTAAGGCATTCCCGAGTTGACTCCTTGTTATTCGCAACTGCACGGGAGAGTCTGTGAAGTCTTCTTAGTTGCATGGACTCTATTGAAGCGGCTCACTCTTTGTGTCTGTCTGGGGATGATTGACTCTGTCGAGGTGATAGGCTATCTCTGCAACACTCTGATGTCCCAACAGACTCGTTGACTACCAGTTTGACCATAGTTTCAATAAATTACAGTTTGACCCATTATTTTCAGAAAATTACATTTTGCCCCCAAACTTTACATAACTTTATAAAATTCATTTTAATTATTTTAAAAGTATAGCTTTCGGCTTAATTCTATTTAGCCTCTAAATTTTTCTTCATCTACGCACTAACCCCAAATCTTCTACGGTAATATTAACCTTTACTTTAAATTCATTTAAACTTAACACAACATAACGTTAAATGGCCTAATTATATGGCTTTAGTATAAACCCTAATATTTAATGTAAATCACTTAATAATGCCATACAAGACATTAGTATCTCACGGTTTGTTATGTACTTTTATTTCTATTTTATTTTATTTTTTTCCAACTGCTTAATAAATTATTTTTGATTGATTAATTAACTCTCATGACATCATATGTCATTTAAACACTAGGTTATCAACCCAAAATGTTATAAAACATTTTAATATATGATTGATCATTTTTAAGCCTTGTGGCTTACGGTTTTCCATATACATATATAATAATATTTTATAAATGGTGTTTTAAACATTTAATTAATCCTATGACATTATATGCCGCGTAAACCTTATGTTACCAACCGAAAATGTTGTAAAACATTATACTATGTAGTTTAGCCATACAAATTCTTACAAGCTCACGGTTTCCATCTTCTATACTCAGATAACTTCGTAGACTATATTTTGCCACTTATACTATTTTCTATGACATTATAAGTCCTTTATATGCTAGGTAAGCTAGCCAAATACTATACACTATTATAATACACATTTCAATCATTAAATACTCCTAGTCTTCTCGGTAATACTTTTAACATATAACAATGACATGAAAACTTTATATTATATATGGTTAGTTTATTTACTTGGTTTAGTAGCAAATAAATCAACCAAACACACTTCAATTGCTCACGGCTACAATTAACTCTTAGCCTCCAAAAATTATTTTAATTCCACTCCAACCCCATATTAAATTTAGCTTTCATAAGAACAGAACTTACAGACCAACCCTTACTTTCTATTTATTATTTTTCTTTGTTTAACCACATTTAGCTTTAATTTCTCCAATATGCTCAATTCTTCGGGACCCTTTTAAGCCAAACAGACCCTAATTTTCCTTCGGTTCAACTAGAAACCCCTCACAATTAGTTCAGATTCTGAAAACACCAGTACCACCATAACTCTATTATCAAAATCGACCAAGAGCTTCAACAGCCTCTAGATGTGAACACTTACTGATTTCATAAAGCATTTTCTAAGACACCAGATTCATAAACATAATCATAACAGAAATCAAATGGATTTTAGTATGCTAATTAAGGTTGAAATGTTACCCTTATATGTTCCAAGCGTGGAGTTGCTTAACTCCCAAACTCGGCTCTGTTTGAAACAATACACTGGTATTTAGGGTTTTGTTCCAGATCTGAGGATACATGTAGTTTTGAATTCAGAATTTCCAGGTTTATATACTTACGCATGTAGTTAGGTCTTTTATATCCCCCAAATCTGGTCGAGACACCATTTCCTGTTGGCTCCCCTCGCAGTTTTCTCGGACTTTGGCCATGCAGCCGGTCGTGGACGATTTTCCTGGCTTGGACGAGAAAGAATGAGAGGAGAGTGTGTTAGCGCTTCAGGAAATGGGTTTCGATATCAAAAGATGAAGAAGTGGAAATACCGCAAGAAACGATAGATTCGTTTACCTTCTTGGTCTCGGTTTAGACGGCTAAACACACCACCACGTTTTTCCTTTTCATACCTCGGTTTAGGTATTTGCAAGAAGAAAAGAGGAAGGGAAGTAAGTGGGGTTCAGTTTCAGTCTCAAATCCAGAAGAGAATCGAGAAGAGACGAAAGACCTCACCTCAGATCATACATCTTCTTCGTCGGTTGTGGTTATCTTCGAGAGTGCAGAGAACAGAGCAAGACAATGGAGGAATAATGGAATGGAGGTGCTGCATGCCGAGTCAACAGAGGAAGAAAGAGATTAGAAGCAGAGGAGAACTGATGAGTCGAGCATGTCATTCCTATCGCCAGTAAGGGTTACAAAGCATAAGTGAAGAAAATAAGGAAATGTGGGCGTAGTCGAGGGTTGGTAATACCGTGAGTTAATCAGAGACTGGTATACTCCTTTGATTCCCGGAACTGGGCGGTTCTTTCTTCCTGGTTCTTCCCATCTTGCATTTGCTTGTGGTTTCCCCAAGCTTCGGCGTGCAAGGTTTTGGTGGCCTCCAATCCCAAACCGAGAAGAAGAAAGGAAGGGAAGTAAGTTGAATATTTTCGGGAGTTAAATGCAAACCCGAACAAGAGAATCATTCTTACCTCTGAAGAATGGCGAAAGTCACGGAGTTGTGTTCCGTGTTCGACCGTAGCGGAATCGAAGAAGAGAAAGCACAGATTGAAGAAGAGAGGATGAAGTAGCGGCGCGACAATGTAGATCTCCATCGCCAGTTAGGGTTGAATTCTTAGCGCAAGTAGAGAATGAGGAGAAGAATGAAGAGAGGAGGCGCCGCGTTCGAGTCGCCAGTTACAGTTTGCAAATATTACCGAGACAAAGAAGAATGCGAGTGGGCTGAATTGATTTTAGCCCTGGGCCAAACTAGCGAAGGTTAAGAGAGTTGACTGGGCCGGCCCAGTCATGTTGGGCGGGTCGGCCCACTTTTTTTTTGGCATTACTTATATTTGTCGTTTCTAACTCATTTTAAACCTGCTTTCCATGTCGTTTGCGACGCAATACCTCGTTTAACGAGACGAATCATCTCATGATTTTAAATTTGTATTTTTAACCAATAATTATTATTGGTATTTATAAATTACAATAGTTAGTATTTAATTTCTAATTGGTTTGTTTCGCCATTTTAGGCGAAAACGCGACGTCTTAAATTCTGACTGTTTAACCAATTTTTTTCAACGCTATAACATTACCCAAATAACTGTAAAAGGTGTCTAAGACCTTGTTTTCATTTCCAAATATTCGTGACACATTTTTCGAGGTAAAAACAATAAATTTATTTTGTTTATATATATATATTTCCTAACATCCTCGATGTCGTTTTAGGTTTCGTTAATGTTTCCTAACAACCTTTTTAGGGTATAATTAAATATTATATTATTCCTCTTTTTCTTATTTAAGGATATTTTATTCCTCTTTTTCTTATTTAAGGATATTTTATTCCTTAATCTTTCATTGATTACTTTTATTTAATTAATTCATTATTAATTAAAGTAATTAATATTTGGGGTATTTCAGTGGTGATTGGTATATGGTCGGTAAGGGTGTTGATGGTGTTTTTGTTGTCTTGGTCAAGGTGCTAATGTGTAAGTCTTGTACTGAGGATAGTGGAAAAGAGGTCCTTATAGTTTGTGCTATTAGAGCAAATGTAATCATCATATCTGGCTGGTGGTTTTGGAATACGGGTGGATCTTCTTAGAGTGGTGTTTTCGGTTGTGGCAACTTTAGAAGGGGCATTGGGGTCCAGTTCTGTGACTAAGGGTGTGTCGCCTTCTATCGTGTCACTTAGAGGAGGTTGATCTTCTCTTATCTCAGAAGGCTGAGACGTACAAGTATCATCCTCTAAGTCATTCTGAGTATGAGGAAGGAAAATGTCGGTGTTTTGTTGGTCCTTTTGAGTGAATTGTTTCCATGATTTGTCTTTTAGAGGGAAAATGTTCTCAAAGAAGGTGATGCCTCTACTAATTTTGTGTTTGTTTTCACCAACGGGTACAACTTTGTATCCTTTGGTGTTTTTGCAATTTCCAACATATATGCAGCTAATGGATCTAGGATCAAGTTTTCCTCTGTTAGGGCTAATGTTAGTTATGTAGCAAAGGCATCCGAAGGATTTTATTTCATCAAAATTCAGTTTGATCCCATATAGCTTTTCAAACGGTGTTAGCTGGTTTATGGCTTTGCTAGGGGTTCTATTAACTATATATGCAGCATGCTCGATGCAATGGCCCCAAAAGATGTGATCCAAACCGAATTGGAAAAGAAGGGCTCTTACCACTTCCATAACGTGTCCTTGCTTTCTCTCCATGACACCGTTTTGCTAAGGTGTGTGGGGGCAGCTGGTTTGATGTATGATGCCTCTCCTAGCAAAAAAAATTGTTCCTTCTTGAGATTTTCCCAATTTCCTTGGCATTATCGCTCCTAACAATTTTGATGTTTTTGTTCATTTGTTTTTCAATGAGGTTTATGAATTTAGCTATGTTTTGAAATGCCTCACTTTTCTGTTTTAGAAGGATAACCCATGTTCCTCTACTATAGTCGCCCACTATAGTGAGGAAATATGTGTGTCCTTCCATGGTTTCAGTCCTAAGAGGACCGCACACATCTACATGTATTAAATCAAAGGGGCTGGTAGATTTAATTTCAGAAGTTGGGAATTTAGTTCTTTTTCCTTTCGCCTTATAGCAAGTGGCACAAGGATACGAGGTAGTTTGCAAATGTTTTGGGATCTTTATACCAACAATCTTGTTAATCTTTTGTAAGGGCGTGTGGCCTAGCCTATTGTGCCACAAAACAAGTTTCTTAGAACAATCAATAACATCAGAAACAAGACTTTCAGAACAAAGATCTTTAGAGAAATCAACAACATGAGTTTGTTTATTACATGAATTTGCAAAAACAGTAGACTTCAGTTTTCCATTCTGAACAAAATTTCCTAAGGCACCCAAATTGACAAAATACAAGCCAAAGTTTTTCTTTCCAATTTCATGACAAAACTTCTCTTCACAGTCCTGCATAGAGCAAACATTGTCGTGGAAGATTACAAATGCATTCAGGTCCTTAATTATTTAGACACAGAGATAAAATTAAAGAAGAAGGAGGGCACATGTATAACATTATTTAGACAAATCAAGCCATTAACAGCTAGATTACCAATAGAGCTCGCATTCCTTTTCGTTCCATCAGGCAGGGATACTTCTCTATTCAAAGTTTAGCAATCAGACAACAAAATCTGGTTTCCACTTATATGGTCTGTTGCGCCCTAATCCAAGATCCACAATTCACGCATCATATTTATTATTGAATTAACATTAGAAAGTAAACATGGAGAAGAATTAATGGATAGATCGAACTTACCTGAAAACTTTCTAAAATTTGCTTGTTTAACTCATTGTCCATCATCTTTCTGCTGGTGAAGGAAGCTAACCAGCTGTTCTAGTTGCTTTGGGGTGAAGCCCTTCACCGGCGATTCTTCAGGAGAAGCTTAAGAAGTTTTTCCTCCTTGCTGGGCAACGACAGACCAGACACGCATTTGTCTCCTCTAATCTTGATTCGGGAAGCCAACAAGCCACCAGCACTCGTTACGTGAGTGCCTCATCTTTCCGCAGTATCCACACTTTGGGAGATCCTTCTTGTTGCCCCCTGAAGAATTGTTTAGGGGTTTCTTGCTAAAGTCTCTTGGATTCGTCATGTTTGGAGTAAATTTAGACTTGGCCTGTGAGAAATTTGTGCTTATCTTGCTATTTAGGGCTACAAACCCGTCGATGTCGTCGCTCGTGTTTCCCGATTGTTGTTACTGTTCTTCTTGAATAAGGATGGAGAATATTTCCTCAAGGCTGGGAATGTCGCTCATGGCAAGAATTTGCCCCCTGAGATGGAGGTAAGATCTGCTTAACCCCATAAGAAAATGTACAATCTCCTTTTCCTCACGGCATTTTTTTCTGATTCTCTTCTGATTTGCAAGAACCGTAGCACTGGCATACATCGATAGGTCGAACTAGGTCAAACTCCACCCAAACTTCGTGAGATCTCATGAAGTAATCAGTAACTGATTCTTCTCCCTGTCTGAGAGTTGCTATCTGAAGTTTTATGTTATGGAGTGTTGCAAGATTCTTCTTCTCGTACCGCTTGCAGAGCCATTCCCAAACTTGTTTTAGATTGTCAGTGTAGAGGATTCCTCTAGCAATGTTTGGCGCAATGGAGTTGACGATCCAAGAAACGATCAATGAGTTGACTCTCTTCCACGCAGCGGTTCGAACGGTGTCGGCGGGATCGGGACGCTTTATTGTTCCATCTATGAAACCCGCCTTATTCTTCACACTCAGGGTGGTACGCATCGTCCATTTCCAGGCGGTAAAACCTTCACCTGTGAATCTTGGAGCCAAAGCCTGCCCTGACTGTTCATTCGAGTGCACAAAAAAGGGATCATTCTGATCGATAGAGGTGCTAGCTGTTTGCGAGGTCTCTAGTGGTTTTTCTGGAGATTTGTTGCTCATGGTTAATGAAGAAGAAGGAGGAGCTCTGATACCATGTCAGATTCTTGACATTTCAATAACCTCCAAGCTTCTTATTCATCGAATGTGAGACAAGAGTCTCTATGGTTTAGAGTACAGAATGTGTATGTTGTATGTAATCGAGTTCTGTAACCCAGTATATATGGATGCATACTGGCGGAAAGAAGAAAAGGAAAGAAGGAGTGGGGATAGAGACAAATTACAAGTATATCCTCCTAATGTACAAACTAGAAGGTAAAAAAGGGGTAAATACATGTGTGTTACAAACCATTATCCTAAAGTACACTATAGTTTATATATACATGTCTAATAACATAAAGAACATCATCAACAGTAAAACAATCAAAGATAATGTTGGTAATTTGAGATCAATTATCAAGCAATGTAATCATATGATTATTATGTAACTTAATGATGTCGATGATCTAGTTGAAATGTCTTGCTAAGGTTTATGTCGCTTCACTGTCCAAGAATTAAGAGCGGTCTATACATTCTACAAAATCAATTTTAAGAGAGGTGAGGCAGAAAGAATTAAATATGAGATTAGAGAACTTATCTGTGAACCCGTTGTAGTCATCTTGCCCAGTTTTCTCCTTGTTATTGTAGGAAGAGAGTTATTCCACCAAATCCATCAATTGATCATTGTCGAGGTATCTGAGATGAGTGTCTTCGGTGGCACCATCACCTTTATGGAATTGATTATCATCAAGAGCTGCACCAACTACACCTCTTCTAGGTCTGCTAAGTTTCCAAACCTTAGGCCTACCTTGAATTAGAAAACAAGAATTAGTTGTGTGTCCCCTCTTCCCCCAGTGTTTACATAATAGGTGAGCTTTCTTGGGATTTCATCTATAAAGAGTTGTGGATGTCAATGTTGCGACTTGATTTCTGGTAAAACCCCTCATCGAAGTAGATGCTCCGGTGTTGAAATCCATGGAGTGGGATTCTTATTTTCCTAGTTCTTCTATCTTGTGTGTTTTCTTGTCTTGAATGACTAGTGTGAAAATTTGATCGAAAGTGGTTTTAGGGATCATGAGCAAAATATTTCCCCTTGTTCCTGCAAATGTTGGGTTAAGTCCGGTGAGGAATTTCATGATTTTTCCTCTTGAAATTAATGGAGGTCTGAATTGGCTGCACAAACGCAGCTTAGAAGCTTGCACACTGAAGCTTGATTATCCCATAACCCCTTTAGGTGAGTAAAGTAATTGGTTACGGTGTCCTCCTCGTGTATGCAATTTCTTGGGATATTGCAAAAATTGTGCTTGATTTGGACTATCGAACCACTGTTCAAGACATTTCCATTCTTAAGAAGAATCACAATAGACCACACTTCTGGCGGTAGGCTTAACAAGGAAATTAATTATCCATGCAAAAATCATATTATTTGCATTTCTCCCAGTGAGCTAACAGCGGGGAACATAGAGGTGGCTTCTCGATCTTGCCTTGAAGAAAGGTATACTTGTTTTTACCCTAAAAGTAATTATCATGGATCTTTTCCAGCCTCCAAATCTTCTTTGTTGAACTTCCATGTAAGAACAAGACATGGATGATCATTCATGCTAAGGTACAAAGGATATTTGGACTTCTACTTTCAAATTCTTTGTCACCGACTGCGGTCTTTCCTAATCTCCATTCTTCATCATTCTTCTTTATCATGAAGAAAGACAGGAGAATAACTTCCTTTCAAATAATCAGAAACTATAGTTTTGACTCTGATACCATGAAGGAATAAGATTTGACCGAGAAAACATCATACTTATGATTATTAAATGAATTCAAAAGTAGAAGTGGTACCTTTGTGGTCCTTGGTTTTAAGAGGTGTGCATTATGTGTGACTGAGGCATTTTTTAGGCGATGCGAGACCTAGGTCACATCCATGGTAGCGAGGTGAGATTATTCAAGATATGATCCCAATGCGGTCTGATGCGGCCCAATGCGAGGATGTGGTTCAATGTGAGCTTGAGGCTACAACACGTTTGGCACCAGATTTTTTTAAAAAAGAACGTTAACCACTTATCAAAACAATGTCATCTTGATAAATTTTTTTTTAAAATCATATCCTCATTTTCCCCTCTTCTTCCCGATTTACCTGCATTCTTATTCATTTATTCCTCTTGATTTCTCCCTCTCCTGCGTTCTCATTCTTCCACGCCACCAGATCCAGCGTCGCCGCCACGCCTCTTGGTTCGTCGATGATCAAAGCCAGTGCCGCGCCACCATGATGGAACGATGAACTAAGGAAGCACGTAAGTTTCTGTTTTCCTTAGCTTAACCCTAAATCCCCAAAATTGTTCGGCAGAGCTGAGAGTGGGGCAACAAATATATTTTCATTTGTATATGCAGTGTCACTAACTTACTACAAAACCTTGTTGTAATTAAATTTTCATCCATTATAGTAGCTTGAAAGACATATAACAATAGAAAAATTCCATTAGTAAGGGTGCTTAATTTATGTTTTGGGTTAACAGGATCTCTGCGCCACCACCACCAGCACCGACAAAAAGCATTGTGGTTTACTTATTTATGTTTGCCTATTGTTATATGATTTATGTATAATTAATTAATTTATGTATTATTTCATCAGTAAGGGTGTTTAATTAATTTATATATGATTTCTATTTAATATATTACTAATTCTGTTGTTATTGGCTTTTTTATATTGTAGTAATTGTGCTTTTTTTACATTGCAACATTATTCTGGCTAAGCCAAGTGATGATACCAATGAGGTGGTTTCAGCTAGAGTACTAGATCTGGCTGAAAGTATGGTACGAAAGATCTTGTTGACTGAAACAAATTTACTTGCAAGTTTTATGATAAAATTGTTAAAGAAGGGGTCGATTGGCATAAGGATTATCTACATGGTGGTTTTCCAAATGTTTGTGGGTGCACAAAGGTTCTCAATCATGTTAAAGATGAAGTTATGTTCCCATCATTGCCTCAATTGATGATTATGATGTTGAGGAGGAACAAAATTATGTACAGGTAAATCCTAGATCTTCAGGCTCAAGGAGAGGGAGTTATAATGTCATGCCAAGAAAGAGACCAAGGCAAACAGGGACGATGGATGTATTAGGCCTAAGCCTAGTGATGTTCTAAAGGGTGGTTTAAGGCAAACTACCATCAATGAGGTTTATAGGAATGAGCTTAGAACTAAGGTGTGCAAAGACATTGCTAATTGGTTTTACTATGTAGGGGTCCCTTTCAATGCTACTAACTATGATAGTTTTGTTGTTATGTTTGAGTCAATTGGAGGACGCGACCTAGAAATGAAGCCACCTTCAGTGCATGAGCTAAGTATTCCCTTTCTTAGAAAATTTGTGATGGATGTGGAATAATCATTTGATGTCAACAGAATGAGTGGAAAGACACAGGTTCTTCCATTATGTCTGATGGGTGGGGCGATATTGTTGTGAATAAAAACATTATCAACTTTTAGTGAATTCTCCTAAAGGATTCATATTCTTAACATTCTAGGATGTCTCTGATGTTAGAAAAAATGTAAAGATGTTGTTTAAAGTTCTTAATGATATGGTGGAAGAAGTTGGTGAAGAGAATGTGGTCCATGTGGTGACAAAAAATGCTTTTACTTATGTTAAAGCATGTAAGAAAAGATGTCCACTCTTAGTCAATGTTTTGTTAGTATTCTAATTTATCACTCATGTGTGTCTAAGTTCTATTTTATTTTGTTTTTTCTCATAGATAAGACATTGGAAGAAAAAAAGGCCACATTTGTATTGGACTCCATGTGTTGTTGATTGTCTTGATCTCATACTAGAGGATATAAGCAAGATTCCTAAAGTAAGGGATGCAATGAAGAAGTCAATGTTCATGAATGCTTACATCTACAACCATGTCACTTTGGCGAACAATATGAGAAGATTTACTAATAAAAAACTTACACAGGCTGGCTATCTCACAATTTGCTACGTCTTCCATCACTCTCTCTCTCTCTCAAATACATAAGCAGAAGAACAACTTAAGAAAGATGATCACCTCCAATGATTGGACCACAAGTAAGTTTGCTAAAACAATTGGTGGAAAAAGGTACAATCTACTCCTTTGCAAGATTCATTTTGTAGAGATGTGATAACACTCTTAAGGTGACAGGACCACTTGTGAGAGTTCTAAGGTTGGTTGATGGTGATAAGTCACTAGTTATGGGGTTCTTTCACTCGGCAATGGACTGTGCTAAAAAGGTCATTGCCTATGGCTTTGGAAATCGGGGAGTGCTTATGATGTTGTGTTTAAAATCATTGATAAGAGATTAGAGTGTCAACTTCATCAACCTCTGCATGCAGCTGGTTACTTATTGGATCCATAATTGTTCTATGCAAATCTAGAGAAGAAATTACGGATGGACTATATGTTTGCATTGTGAGGCTAAGTCCAATATAAGAGGTGGCACAAATGATTAGGAATGAGATAACAAACTATAAAATTTTAGAAGGTGTCTTTGAAAAATCAATGGTTGTAGGAGGAAGACAGACACTAGTGAGATTCTAAATTGTTTACAGATATATTATTTACTTCATAATATAAGATGATCAATAAAATATGTAACTGTATGAAGCTTCTTGGTGGAGAGCACATGGTGCATCGGCTCTGAATCCGAAGAAATTTGTTATACGAGTTTTGAGCGTGACCTATAGTGTCACTCGATGTAAGAGAAATTTTGGAGTCTTTCAAGATGTAAGTCTCTTAATTATTTATTGTTTTAATTGCTTCATGTTCATGGTTGACATTTATTTATATACTTTCTTTCTAATATGATAACTTCACACTAAAAAGAGGAACATATTGAGACAAGGAACACTAAATGATCTATTGTTTGTGAAGTATATTCGTGCTTTGAAACATCGTTCAAACTTAAGTGAAGATCAAATCCCTAGTGATATTATTTGTAGGGACATTGAAGAAAGCAATGAGTGGCTGACTGAAAGGATGGAGGACGAAGAAGACTCTTCATTTGTGTTGGATGGTGAGGACATGACATGTCATATGGTGGAAGAAGTGATGAGGGTTAATGATCCAGTCTACAACACTAGAGAATCAAGGAGGGCAACAACAAATCCTTTGAGTTCTATAGGGAAAAGTGTTGCTTCTACATCTGTATCTACTTCTACTACGCCAAACTTGAGCGAGGAGGAGGAACTCGAACAGGATATTGGTGCTCCTAATGTTGGAGATGATATAGTTGATGTTGGTGTTGATGACATCCAACATATTGATGATGCTGAATTAGAGTCATAAATGAAGTTTAATGTGTGGAAGTCTTGTGTGTGGATGATTACTTTAGACTTGTGTTTTGAAGCTTTTGTTTCTTATGTTGTTTGAATTAAATACTTTGACACCCGTTTACTTTAGTTTATGTTGTTTGGATGTTTTTATTCCATTTTATCAAAATAATATTTTATTTCTACAAAATGTTGTCTACAAAAATGTACAAGTGATTTTTTAGTAGACCTTGCATCATAAGCGGGATGCGCTCATATCGATGATTCACACATCACACATCGCTTCTGGAACCTCATCGTATCGGAGTGTGCCATGCATTTTAAAACCAAGTTGTGGTATAATACAAAATACAAGACTATATATGACCTAACTAATAAATAACTCATTACATGCTAACAAAACTAATCACTTTTTTTATTAAACATCACACTTCCTAAAAGATGACGAAACTAACGACTACTATTGAAATACCCCAAACTTAATTAGGTTGATTAAATTACTCTAATATGATATTTGAGGGCCTATTAGTGCCTAATGAATTTTGGTAAAAGAATAAATCCAAAAGAAACGCGAAAAACGCTAAATTGAGCGTTATGTGACCGTAGGAGGAATACGACCTCGACAAGGGTCTTAGATGAATTTAAAAGGATTAATAATGCCTAAATAATACATGGGAACAATTCCCGAAGAAAACGGATCCAAATAATGTATTAAAACGCTAATAAAAGCTTTAGCGCACGTTTTTCGAGAAAACCCGAAAACGTGACTTTAAGTGGTCAAATGAACCCGTAAAAATTATAGTTCATTAAGTAACTATAATTAAGCATTAATGGAAGCCTAATAACCATTAAAAGTAATTAAACAAGAAAATTCCGGAAAACGGGCCCGGTTAGTGAATAGTGCTAAACCGGGTAAAATAACGAGAGTTTTCAGTAAAAAACAAAAAACGCTCCAGTTTATATATATGTGAGGTCGGTTTTTATAACATTAAGTAGCCCTCACACACACAATATGCTAGTAAAGAAGGAAGGAAAAGAAAAAGAAAGAAAAAGGTGAAAAAGTAAAAAGTAAGTAAAACACTCTCTCTCCTCTCATTTTTCTTTCCCTCACGTACTGCCTCCTCTCTTCCTCCTCCCTCTCTCTGCCGATTCTCTCTTCTCCTTGCCCCTTCCATGGCGATTTTGCAGCCTCTCCAAACTCTCCACTTCTCTTCCTTGTACAAGCTACATTACAACTCCAAATCAAAAACAAATTACATATTCGTGCTCCTCTCATCAAGATCTACCATTCCCTCTTTTTAAAATTTGAAAATGATGAAGTTCATTTCCATGGGTATATCCCATTGGTGAAGAAAATGGCATTTTTGTGGAGCTTGGAGTCCCTTCTCTCTCCTAAGGTAAAAATTATTCAAGAAAAACTCATTTTTCTTCACCCTCCTTTCTTGGCCGATTTTGCCTCTTGTTAATACCTTGTTTTCTCTCTCTTTTGAGCTTCATTTCAACCCTCCAATGGTGGTGGTGCCATCTTCTTGAATCAAGGGTTGAAACCCCTCTTGAAAACTCCAAAGGTAAACCCTAACTTGTGGTGTTTAAGCTACTTCATTGAATTAGAATTTTTCTAAGGGTTAGAGGTTTAATTATATTCATTTTGCACCTCGTGAATGTTGGGAATGGAGTTTGGCAACTCCATTGCCCATTTGACCAAAATTGAGGAAGAGGAGAGGAGAAGACTTGAAATGAGAACTCATGGGAATTTAAGGTAAGAAAACTACCTCAACTACTACCGTATTGTTTTAGTATTTTTGGGAATGGGAAAACCTAAAGAATGAACCAAAATTTGATGGAAGTTTGCTTGGATTGGTTAGTTGAGAAATTTGGGGTTTGTTGGATGAATTGAAGGCTTTGAAGCCAAGTGAATTAAGTTTGTGTTTGTATTACAGTTTATTGAGATTTTGGAGCTATGTTGTTGTTTTGGATAACTGCATGGAATTGTTGAGTGCTGGTAGGACCCTTCATGGGTGTGGCTAGCTTAGGACTGACTTTGGTGATAATAGACGAGTTTGGATATGTTAGATTTATGGGGAGGTTATGGTAAAATTTCGGTGGAAAATAAGTGTTGTAAGGTGACTTGGTGGATGGGAGAACTTAGGTGATCATTTGGGTTGAGTAGAGATGTTTGGTAGCCTTGAAATGGTAGGAGAAGAATTGATTGAAGAGATGCAAAAATCTGTAGCATAATTGATGATAGAAATAGAATTTCTAGAAAAGAGTTAGTGTTATAACCTTGGGAATGAAGGTTGGACTTGGGTTTAGATAATGCAATTTTCTAGGAATGATTTGGTAAGGTTGGTGGGAGTTTATGAAACAACAAAAGAAGTTTCAAATGCACTATTGTGCTTAAGTGTAACAGAGAGAAGAAAAATATGTAGAAATTGAGAAAGGATTGAGTAGGGATTTGACTAATGTTTTGAGGAGGTTTAGAACATGATTGAGGAGTGTTTTGGGGTGTTTAAACATGTAGGAAACATGTGGAAAGGTTAGGAAATGATTAGGGGTGAATTAGGGGTTGAAAATTGGTGGAAAATTGTAAATTTTGACAGTTCCAGAGTGGTCCGGGTTTGCAAATCGGTACGCAAACCCGGACCATAGCAAAAACATGGCATAAGATCATCCCAGGGGGTGGTCCGGGTTTTAAACCTGGACACAAACCCGGACCACATGTAAAAATGGCCAGAAACGCATTTCAGTGTCTGGTCCGGGTTTGTATACCCGGACACAAACCCGGACCACTATAAAAATTGAACAGAGTGTGTTTTAATGGGTTCTAAACATGGGGGATTGATGGGTATTGATTTTAGGTGATGTTTAGGAGTTATTTGGTGACCTTTAAAGGTCCTAAGAAGTGTAAATAAGTTTAAGAAAGTTGTGAGTTTAAGAACACTTAAGTAAACCGAGATAACAGGGTAACCGGGTAAGTACGGGAGTAGCAATTATGTACGTACCGTAACACCTTGATATTAATAGAACCATTTGACGTGTAATCAGTGGTTCAAGAGTAATACTCGAGGAACAAGTGTGAACCGAGGAACATGAGAACACCCGATAAAGTTAACCCCGGTGAAAGGTATGATTTCCTCATGCTCTGTATCCTAACTTGGT
The DNA here is from genome assembly GCA_023374045.1 of Limonium bicolor. Classification (NCBI taxonomy): domain Eukaryota; kingdom Viridiplantae; phylum Streptophyta; class Magnoliopsida; order Caryophyllales; family Plumbaginaceae; genus Limonium; species Limonium bicolor. The sequence goes on along the minus strand of CM041778.1, from coordinate 5,026,962 downwards.
TACCCGATTTGTGTGCTTGTTTGATTGTGTGATCACCTAACAAGATAAATGCACGAATCGGATTGTGTGCACTTATTGGAGCTTGTGTGGTATTGTTGTTGTTGGATTGTATTCTTTCAACTAAAGTTTGTATAATTCATGAAATGTGAATTGTGAACGAATTGTTTAAATGTTGATTGTGTATGGTAGTGCGACTCATAGTTGAGTCTTGCTTGATTAGTGACTCGAAGAACAAGTCGTGTTGTGAAATAATGAAAACGAGGTAACACACGAAAACCATCGATCAATGGACAACGATAAATCAAACTTAAGAATTTACTCGAAATGAGAACAAGCGACACATGAGACTAGAGAACGTCCTTAATATGAATAGCTGACCTCCTATGCAAGGATGTGACTCAATGTTAGAAAACGAACATAGTTCCTAAGTAATGGAAGTGTAGGGGCGACCCTTAAATCGGTGAATACAACAAAATGGGAAAACCTCCTAGGTTGTAAGATAGCATCGAGAGAGATGCGGCTGACAGTTATCTATATATGTATTTATATAGGAGTACCTATTGTTACTAACCCGAGAGTTGGGTTAGGGGGATTGTGAGTCACACGTGCAAGGAAGATGAAACAACAGAGCATTTGTTTCCGAATCCGTGGTCGAACTCCCTTGTTACCGGGCCGTGTGCCACATAGTGGCGCCCTGCGGGGCCGTGTGCCACATAGTGGTGCCCGATTGGAGTAAGACTGGCAGAGCTTACCCATACAAAGAGGTAAGCTGGATATTATGGGATAGGAAAGAGGGAACATGAGAGAGTTTTTCTAGTTCCGTATTGAGATTATAAAAGCCCGGTGGTGAGACCTATATATGTCTCTGCCCGGAGGCCTATGAGGCTTAACCTAAAATTATTCAAGAGTAGAATAATTAAGAAAACTAGATCGGGACCAAGAGTGCCTAAACATCTAGGACAAGTAAACTACCCGGTCGGGATGGAAGGTTGGTAATAAATGTGAATGAAACTCACTTGAGATACGGTCTCTTAAGGTTTAAGAATAAGGTAGCTGAACTTACCGAGCTGGATGTGATATCTGTGTGGACTCTATTTCTTGATTGGATATCTTGAATGTGTGCATGATTAATGCATAGTTATTGAGCATGATTGTTTGAATTAAAATGAACCGCATGCTCTCGACCAAATAGTCGGTGTACCCTCGCTAGTACGCGGGGTATGCGGAAGTCATATGCAACAATTTTGCTGAGCCCCTTGGGGCGCTGTTTTTATTTTACAGGACAATAAAGTCGAGTACCGTTTGAGTGTAGGACGGGTTGCTACGTAAGCATGGGTAGTGACCAGTGAAGGTTGTAATTATTTGGAACGTTGATTTGTAAGCCGAATTGTTACCGACAACTTAATGATTGTAGTAACTCGGTATAGCAATAAATGGATATTGTAATGGTATAATATGGTTTTGAGGTTTGTAATTGAATTGGGGTTTGGTTAGGGAATTGGGATGTATTGTTGGTTAGTATACTCGGTGTGATGACCCATCAGACTGATATTGTATTTGATTTGTTGTATTGGATTGGCCGTGTTAGTCACGTGGGTGACTAACGGCATTGTTTCACCCTCGGTCGTGTTGGAATTTCCGTTGCGTTGTTGTTGATATTTGAGACGGGTTAGAAGATAATGGTGTGATTACCGGTAAGGGTGTTACAACTATAGTTACAACTAATAAAGATTCGCTAAGAACACATACAAATGTAATACCCTATTTAATACTCCAAAAACTATTGTGGTTTTAACTTCATACAATGAATGTTAAAAAGAAACATTCATTTATATATTGGGATAAGCAGTTCAATAATGTTAAATACAAACTAAATATGGAATATTTTTAAAAAATGTGACCAATTAGAAACAAAGATTTTGTCTATAATATAAGTTACGGGTTTAGGCATTGTGATACCTCATCCTACATCAAGATATGATTAGTATTGTGACTGGTTTATGAGAATACAAATGAGTTGAATGCAATAATAAGACCTTTAACTTTTAAGTCAAAGTGAGAACAAATGCTTAAAGAGACTAACTTGAGAGCTAGGTTGTTGGCAAAACAACAAATTTTATGCGATGTATTTGAAGCTAAAACGGTTATCATACAACCGGTTGCACAATAATATGATACATCTACAAACATTATTCACATTTAATTTGAACAAATTTCATCTAATACTAACATATTTATGCTATATAGTGATTCAGTTTACAGATTTGTGTTATATCATTTAATAACATAATAAGTTAGCTGAAGCTAATTATCTTAGACAAAAAAGCCTAATTAAGCAAATTGTTGTGTCATTTTATCTTCTGTACATTCATTTATCATTTTTTTCTAAATGTTAATCCATGACTTTTATTAAACTTATAGTGCATATGTTTTAAAGACCAGTTCTGTAAGTTGCTTCTCAGTGTATATGATGGTTATTGAAAAGGGGAGAAACAAGACCGACCCTAAGAAGGAGTGTAAGTAACGTCCGGACATAATAGGCTAGGTAAAGTGTAAATAACGATCGGTCGCTTGTGATCGGTCAAGAATAATCAAAATAGGAGCAGGTAGCGACCGGTCACCTACGACCGGTCAAGTTAACAAGAAAAGGAGAGAGGAGAAGCGACCGGTCATCTCTGACCGGTCAATAAGAGTTGGAAATTGTGATTGTACGTACAAGAGTCAGCCTGGTAAGAAAAGGGCAATGACAGGCTGGCAACCTCAGGGGTAATGTAAAAATACTATAAATAGGGGTACACCCCCATGAAATAAGACACACTTTTCAATACCAATACAGCCTGAGTATTCTATCTGTAAAGTCTTCGATTTCTCTTTCGTCTAATCTCTCTCGTGACAAGGTAATTTGATTAGGACAGTCACAAGGGGTCGAGGTTAGGGAAAGGATTGCTTACACCATTTCATTTGGCGCTGAGCAATATCCGGCCAGTGTGCCTACAAGCTATAATGCCTTGAAAAGCAACATCCAGTCAGTGTGCCTACAGGCTATCACCTTGAAAAGCAACATCCGGCCAGTGTGCCTACAGGCTATCATGCCTTGAAAAGCAACATCCGGCCAGTGTGCCTACAGGCTATCATGCCTTGAAAAGTAATATCCGGCCAGTGTGCCTACTGGCTATCATGCCTTGAAAAGCAACATCCGGCCAGTGTGCCTACAGGCTATCATGCCTTGAAAAGCAACATCCGGCTAGTGCACCTACAGGCTATCATACCTTGAAAAGTAACATCCGACCAGTGTACCTACAGACTATCATGCCTTGAAAAGCAACATTCGGCCAGTGTGCCTACAGGCTATCATGCCTTGAAAAGTAACATCCGGCCAGTGTGCCTACAGGCTATCATGCCTTGAAAAGCAACATCCGGCCAGTGTGCCTACATGCTATCATGCCTTGAAAAGCAACATCCGGCCAGTGTGCCTACAGGCTATCATGCCTTGAAAAGCAACATTCGGCCAATATGCCTTGAAAAGCAGGATGCCTCTGGGGTGTGCCCTTCTGAGGACCTCGGGATCCCTGTCCCTGTGGCGCCTGCTGGGCTGGTGCATCGCCAGATGCAACCTCCTTGCCTTCCCTCTGCTTGTAGCTTTGGAAGTTCCCTCTTGGTTTGGCATTTTCGGGGCAGAAGTTGGCTCGGTGTCCGGGCTTCTGACAGTTGTAGCACCGGATTTCTCTCCCTTGGCAATCTAGGCCGGGATGGTCTTGGTTGCACTTCCTACACACATACGCGCGGTTGTCGGAGTAGTTCTTGGTGAAACCGGAGCCAGAACCTAAGGTGTAGAGTGTTAGCACATTTGTGCTGGAATACTAGATGTGGTACTTATACAATTACGAGTTTAATTTAGAAGTTTACCCTTAGGTGGGTGTGATCTCAGTGGCTTCGCAGCCACGGTGCAGAAGAACCAAGTTGAAGAAGATCAACTGGTTTGCCCTTCTCGTGGGCACTGCTCTCACTTGGGAAGTTCTTTGGGGTTTGCTGAAAGAATTTCCCTTTCTTCTTTTTCCAGCTCTTACCCTGGTTCTGCTCCTCGGCACTTGTTGTTGGCCTTGCGCTTAAGCGCGGTTTCTTCATCCCTTAGCTGGCAAGTGATCTCAACGTGTGATGCCGTGTGATAACACTCCTAAAGTTTCAGTTATTAGCCGGGTTTTTTATTTAGAAAGATAGAGGTAGGGTAAAGATTTCAGGATTTACAATGGTACTAAGGGTTAACCGATATTTACCTGAAAGGAGGTAAATCTGGTGTAGCCCATGCCGTACCGAAGGCGATGGCTCAAACCGCCATAGAAGCGATCGACCAACACCTGGCCAGTATACCCAAGGCCGGGTAGAAGTCGTAGAAGAAAGGTGAAGGTGCGGTAATACTCGTTGACAGACATCTTCTCTATCATTCTCAAAGCATCAAGTTGAAGCATTTTTCTTGTTTTAACATGCTCAGGGTAGTATTTGGATCGGAGGAGGGCTGTAAAGGATTCCCAGTCGAAGGTGGGATCAGCAGCATGATCGTTCTTGATTAGTTTCCACCAATCCATGGCTGCATCCTTGAGGTAGTAGGCGGCTAGTCTCACTCGGACTCCAGCAGGACATTCGAGAGTTTCAAATGCAATCTCCATTTCGGAGATGTAAGCTTCCAGCTTAGTAGGGTCGCTCTCGCCTCTAAAGCACGGAGGTCGGAGATCTGCGATAGCTTTTACCCGGTTTACTTCTCTGGGTGGAGGGGGCGGGATTGGTCCAGTTTGAGTTTGTTGGTTTTGCTGGTTTTGTTGCATTGCATTGATTACTTCGGTAGCATCTGCGCTACCGTGGCGGCGACGATCTCAGCTATCATCTGCGCACCAGGTCCTTCAGAGGCTTCGCCTCTAGCTCGGCCTCGGCCTCGTCCTGACATCTGAACATTTAGCATTTACATTAGGCTTTGCAAGATACGACCTAAAGGTCTTGGAATTTAAGCAAGGTATCGTCCATAAGGACGTCAAGGGTATCTGTTGTTAACAACGGTAGTTCCTAGTTAGGCTTCTAAGTATCCGTCTTAAGACGGTTGAAATCCTAACTCGGTAATCCCTACGCTCGATAATTCTAGGACATCAGAGCGACACTTCGCTCTGATACCACTTTTTGTAACACCCCTACCGTTAATCCTATATTACCGTCTAATCGTCCTGTTAATCATACTACGTCGCAACGGAAATACTACTACTACGGCGGGTGATACAACGCCGCTAACCGCCCATACGGCTAGCAAGGCTATTACTACGCTACCTACAGTACGGTCTGATGCCTAAGTATACCGAGCTACTACATTACATTCCAAATACAAAGGTGATATACTTACATTGCTGGATTACCGAGTATTTAAAGTGTTTAATTACATCCCTTTTAAGTATACCGAAATGAATGAGTTTCTACAAGCTACTCATCTACATCATCCCAGTATTCTTTCATTATCCAAAAAGGGTGTATCCTATGGTACACCGGCTAACCAAAATCCTACAGCCGTGTACAATATAGTACACCATTCACATTTCACCAATTACAGACAAAAAGAAATTAAGCTTAAACTCTTCGTCATCTTCACCCGTCTCGAGGACCTGCGTGTAGTAAAAACATCACCCCAAGGGGCTCAGCAAAAGTTGTGCATAAACTCCGCATATACCGCGTGCTAGCTAGGGCACGCCGACTATTTAAGGTCGACAGTACATGCAGTTCATTAATTTCATACATACATGCTTTACATACATCATACAATCATGCTCAATACAATACACAATCCAATACACAATACAATAGCACACACAATACTTACCTTCACAAGGGTTAGCCAAATTACGCATCCGGGTTAATCGGAATGCAATTTACTCTTTTACTCATTACACATTACTTACTCTTACTTTACTTACTTACTTTACCATACTTGTTTACTCATTCTTACTTACTTACTTTTACTCATGTTAAGTCGGTATGACCTCCGGCCCGGGGACTACTCCGTCCCACCACTGGGATTTACTTGACTCACCAATCCGGGATGCTACCCATTTAAGGGGTTTAGGCCGCAGACCAGTTAAAGAGTCAGGAATTGGATCCAACCTCTTGTGTCTCTGCATCCTCACGCGTGGCCGAAACTATATCGGACTTCTACTCATTCCAATTTAATTACCAATTTAAGTTAGATTGGTTAGCTTGTTAGGAATCAGTTAGAAGTCCAATCACAATCACATTCGGTCACATTATAATATATCATACGTACACACACTCAATTCCATCCATACATTTCATGAATTATACAAACTGTGATTTAGAGAAGATATGCAAACAAGGAACAATCTCATGATATTCACAAGTAAGCATATTATATCCGATTCGTGCGTTTATCTTATTTGGTGATCAATTAGCACACAACACACAAATCAGAGTAACCAATATAGCATACGGGGCATTAGGAGTTCATATCATTCACCGTTGTACTTGTATCCGACGTTCCTCCGGTGTTCACAATCCAAGTCCTAACATATACATACAATTGGGTGGTTAATTACCCTTACTTAACCTTACTAATTACTTTACTAACATTTCCTGGTTGATACTTACTAATTCTTTGTTATTCAATTATATGCACTTATGTTACTTACTTAAAATTATTTTCTAAGCTTGTTTATAGCCTTAATGACCTTTAAACATCATTAATTATGTCTTAAGTATCTTATAATATCATTACCATCCTTACCCATCCTTAGTTTAGCTTTAAAACATGTTCTGTACAAATTTTGGGTTGGTCCGGGTTGTTGTCCGGGTTTATATACCCGGACCAACTCGTTGAAATAATCCTCGGGTGTAAAAATTGCCTGGTCCGGGTTTTCATCCTGCCCTACAAACCCGGACCACATGTGTGTATTACTTACGGGTGTGTTTTTCGTATGGTCCGGGTTTGTGTACTCCTTTGCACACCCGGACCACTTGTTTTAGGAAGTTACGGGTATGTTTTTGGGGTGGTTCCGGGTTAGTGTCTGATAAGTGTCCAAATGAGCATGTTTTATAGGTGTATTTCACATATTATATTAGCACTTTTCTTGCTCATCTCTCCACTTTGATTAGTTTTCCTCTAGTTTATGTTTTATTAGTTATCTCACAAATTTATTGGTTAAACATGAGGAAAACCAAGCTGGGAGCAAAGTAGACGAAGAGACGAACGCATAGGTGCAAACAGATCTTAAATCGGAGCTGGAACGAGTATTTTAGGAGCAAAACAATTTCGTACGAACCACTGTCCGAAACAAGGACCTGTCCGAACCAGGCTTGTCCGGACAGTGGTCCGGACAGTTCAAAATCACGTCCGTGCTTCGTCCGGGTTAATAAGGACGGACAGGAATCTGTCCGCGGGGCATCCGCAGATAAAAGGGCAGACACAATAGAGGTGTCCGGACCAGGTGATCCGGACGGTGGTCCGGACGCGGCCATTTGAAGCCCAGTCCGTGGAATTAAGCCAGGACAAGGAGCGGACGCAACAAGGACATAAATGAGTCCGTGGAATTAAGCCAGGACAAGGGGCGGACGTGTGTATGGAGGAAATGTGTCCGTGGATAAATGGACGGACAGAAACAAGGACGCGTGTAAATACAACGCAGATCCAGAAATTAACGCGACAGTTTTCTTCGCCCACTGTCTTCCCCAATTGCTTCTTCCTTTGCGGCGCCTACAGACATGTCGAACTGCTTCTTCATCAATATCAGGCGCCACCTTAATTCCCTCACGCGTCTGTCTCCAATCAACCTCTTCCCTTCCTCTATATAAACACATTGCACCTTCAACCAAATACCACATTCGATCCCCAGAACTCAACACTCCAAATCTCTCATTCCACATACAAAATCCTACGTACACGCTCCACTCTTCGTTCTCTTCATTTCTCCATTCACCATCCATACCTCTCGCATTATTATTACGTCCAACCTCTGACTGTCATATTACCAGTTAATATGTCAGGCTAAGGAGGATTTACTCCGGGGAAGGTTTAGCTGTAGTTTGTTTAATTATGTAATCTATATTTCTACCGGTTAAAATAAATACAGTTGTTACGATTAAAGTTTATCTCTCGCCTTCTTAATAAATCTCATGAATTTATTAAAATGCTTACAAAGTCTATTTTGATCAGACCAGTGATAAATAGACAGGTTAATTAAGCCGTAAATCTGGAGAAAGCTTATTATGATTTAATAAGTTAGTATTTTCAGATGCAATTACAATTCCTTGCACTTAATGTCCGTTTACATATGTTTTGCTCGAACCTGGATTAGACCAAGCATTTTCCGGTAAACGAGTTCTTATGAGTCTATGACTTAGTCCTTAAGATAATAACATGAATTTTGCCAAACTATTAAAATAAACCGGTAGAGATAGCATAATTAATCAGATTATACAAACCTGAACCCGAAGTCCCGTCTAATTTATCTTCAACTCAGTTAATTTTATCTGTTTTTTACTTTACGAAAACAAGTCAATTAATTCCCCCCTTTTTGTGACAAGCTTATATATTTATTTCGCTATAAGTCCCACGGTTTGACCCCGGCCGCTTCTGTCTTACTATACTACTGCGACCGGGTTTTATTTGCAGCCCGACGGATATTTAGAGTATTAATTTCTTTCTCAATTGTTTTAATTACACCAGTTCCATCCACTCACAATACAGTCTGCAAAATGGTGTCGTTGCCGGGGACTTGATTTATTCTAGTCCCTAAGCCCCGGATAATTCACCTGTTATATTATAATATTCTGTTTATATTATTTTGTTGTTTGTTTAATTTCTGACATCTAACTTCGGACATCTAACTTCGGACATCTAATTTCGGACATCTAATTTCTGACATTTAATTTCAGCTCTTTGTTTTATTGTCATTTATTTTTCAGTCATTTAATTTCCATTGTCCTTTAAATTTCAGTAAATTAACTTCTAACATTTTAATTTTCTATCTCTAACTACTAACATTAAATTTCTGTCATCTAATTCCTAACATTTAAATTTTGTCATTTAAATTTCAGTCAATTAAAAAAAAGTTCTTAATTTTCTAATTATTTCTGTTTAACTATTTAATTCCCCCCCTCCTTATTTCTTTCCATTTTTATTTATTTTAACACATCACGAGTTTCTTTTTTCTGTTTTGAGTGGTGAATGCCTTTTACCAGGTCACACAGCCTCCCGGAAAATATTAATAATCACACGGTTGGTTACATTCCAGAGATCGAGAGAACCTTTCTGCGCACTCTAAGGCAGAGACGAACTCAACAAAACATTACCACCACAGTGATAGAATCTAACCCGGAAGCTGACATGACATCTTCACCAGCGACAGTTCGAAACATCAACAGGCCGTCTAATCTAGGACAACAGCCTGCCATCATCCTTCCTCACCTTACCTCATCCGAATACGATGAGTGGCAAAAGCTAAAGCCATATCATCAAATCCGATGTGTAAAGGAGTTGGGCATGTTTGATGGCTCCAGTCCTGACGAAGCTCTGTTACATGTTACCAAGTTCTTGCAGCATGCCAACAGTCTAACGGCGACTGACGCAGTACTTCAATACGCGAGACTGTCATTATTCCCTCACAGCCTGACGGGAAATGCGAGCAAATGGTATCACAGCCTGACACCAAGTACCATTGGTACTTGGGATGAAATAGCCACCAAGTTCTACGACAAATTCCTGCCCCCGAGCCGAACGTTGGAAATGATTGCTGAAATTTACAATTTCAAGCAGCCAGGGTCGAAAAATATTTGTGAAACTTGGGACCGTTTCAAAGGATTACTACTTACTTGTCCTCACCATGGTCTGACGAAAGAACAAGTATCACAATTGTTCTACAAAGGCTTGATCGGTCCGTGCAGAACAATGGTACTGTCCTCGTTAGGGGCTGACATTCTGAAAAAGCCAGGAGAACAGTTTCTGAACAGCATGGAGTCTCTCTGTGAAGAGATCAGAGACTGGGCCTCCGGTGGATCAAGGAGCGGCACTCCAGGTTTATACCATGTTGGGGAAAGTGATAACAAGTTTGACCTGCTGATGAAAAGCCATGAGCAACTCATGGAGAGCAATGCTCAGCAGGCAACAAAAGTAAGTACTCTGCAGAAAGTGGTTGAGCAGATGGCTATGAACTCCTACCCCCAGCAAGCTAAGTCGATGATTTCCCGATCATCTACAATCCCTCCAGGCTATGCTCCTCTGTCCCAATCATCTCCTGCTATCTCTTGTACACAATGTGGTGGGCCTCATGACTATGAACAATGCCCCCAACTACAAGAATTAAAAGCAGCAGAGGAAGCAAACTATCTCACCAACAATTCAGGGTACAGGCAACCTTGGCAACGCAACATGCAATCCAATCTTCGCTACTCAAACACCGACAATATCCAAAACCCACATACACTACAAACATCTCAAAATTACAGACCTCAGTCCAATTTTCAAGGAGGCCAAAGGCAGTATCAGCAACAGCCTTATGGCAATGATGCTTCTTCGAGTCGACCAACTCAACCTCCTTCGAATCCTGAATCTGAAATGTCTCAAATGCAAGAAATGTTTAAGGCAATGATGGGTAAGTCCCGAAACACGCAAGAGGAGGTCGCATCCCTGCGCAAAGACCAAAAAGCCTTGCAATCTCAGATTCAACAGTTACTCACCCAACAAAGGCCACCTGGTCAATTCCCTTCACAAACTAACCCTAATCCAAGAGAGCAAGCAAATTCAATCCTTGTAGAAGATGGCACATTCCAATCAGCGAACTTGAGTGCAATCTCCCTAAGGAGTGGAAGAGAACTTGCTACCAGAAAAGAAAAAGAAAATCAAGAAGAGGCCAACATCAATGATGAAGAAACAACCAATCCAGCCTCACCTCCCTCAAAAATCCAAGTTCCTACTCCTGCTACTCCATCTCCATCTCGAGTAACCATCGACATTCCATCTTCCTCTCCTAAAAACAGTGAACTCCCATTTCCCAACAGGATGAAAAAGAAGCACCTAGATGAACAGTTTTCCAAATTCTTGAGCATTTTCAAGAAACTGACTCTCGACATACCTCTAATCGATGCTTTGCAAGAGATGCCCAACTACGCCAAGTTTCTAAAGGATCTCTTAACAAAGAAAAGAAGAAACCTGGAAAAGAAACAGTGCACCTCACGGAGGAATGCTCTGCTGCCCTTCTTCGAGCACTCCCTCCCAAACAAACAGATCCGGGAAATCCCGTAATCCCGTGTTTTATAGGTGGAGTGGACTGTGGAAGCGGTTTATGCGACCTAGGAGCCAGTATAAATATCATGCCATACGCCACCTTCTTAAAAGTAAAAGGAGGAGAGATGCAACCGGTTCCTTTCAAACTCCAACTAGCTGACAGATCAGAGATCAAGCCAATGGGAATAGTCCGAGATCTGGTAGTTGGAGTGGCTCGCTTTATCTTTCCAGCTGACTTCGTCATTTTAGAAATGGACGACGATGTTGAGGTTCCCCTGATTCTAGGTCGACCGTTTCTAAGTACTGCCAAAGCCATTATTGATGTCCACGATGGAAAGATCACCTTGAGATATGAGGATGAAACGATCGAATTCGATATGCAGAAAATGATGAAGAAAAGCTCTAACTTTTCTCCTCACGCTAAGACAGTGGGATTAACAGATGATGAGGAGGAGGAAGGCGATTTTTCTACAGATGAGGACATGTATTCCCTATCTTCCATCCCGAAAGCTGAAACTGAACCGCTAGAGCAAGTATTATTTACTTCTCTAGAAGAAAAGGTGGAGGATCCGGAAGTTAACGCCATGCTGGCGTATGTGGAGAAAGGAAAGGCAAGTTTTCAAGCCTACCGACCACCAATCGAAAGACTTGACAGAATACCTCAAAAATCAATTCCATCAATAGAACAGCCACCAGAGCTCGAGCTTAAGGAGCTACCTTCTAAACTCAAGTATGCCTTTTTAGCTGAAAATGACCATTTGCCTGTCATTGTTTCCTCTTCTCTGAATTCCGGGGAGGAAACGAGGTTACTCGAGGTATTGAAGAAACACAAAACAGCGATCGGGTGGACTATTGCTGATATAAAAGGAATTGATCCCTCCTACTGCACGCATCACATCTACATGGAGGACAATTACAAAACTGTCAGGCAACCCCAACGTCGGCTAAACCCTAACCTAAAGGAGGTAGTTAAAAAGGAGGTTCTGAAACTCCTAGACGCGAACATCATTTATCCTATCTCTGACAGTCCATGGGTAAGTCCTGTACAAGTTGTCCCGAAGAAGGGAGGCATCGAGGCTGTTGTGAATGATAAGGGAGAGGTTGTCCCTCAAAGAAAAATCACTGGTTGGCGCATGTGTATCGACTATAGGCGCTTAAACTTGGCAACCAGGAAAGATCACTTCCCTCTCCCCTTTATTGATCAGATGTTAGAGAGACTAGCAGGGCAAGAGTACTACTGCTTTTTAGATGGGTTCTCAGGGTACTTCCAAATACCAATCGCACCAGAGGACCAGGACAAGACCACTTTCACTTGTCCATACGGCACCTTTGCGTACAGACGAATGCCCTTTGGACTATGTAATGCCCCTGCTACCTTCCAGCGATGCATGCAAGCTATATTCGCTGATTTCATCGAACAGAGCATAGAGGTATTTATGGATGACTTCTCTGTCTATGGCTCTAGTTTTGATAAATGCTTAGCACAACTTGATTTGATCCTCGGACGGTGTGAGGATACAAATCTCGTTTTAAACTGGGAAAAATGTCACTTTATGGTCAAGGACGGGATTGTCCTTGGACATAAAGTATCGGCTGAAGGAATAGAGGTTGATAAGGCCAAGGTAGAGGTTATAGAGAAATTACCGGCACCAACCTCTGTTAAAGATATTCGAGCGTTTCTCGGGCATGCAGGATTCTATCGACGGTTTATACAAGACTTCTCAAAAATCAGTAAACCATTGACCTACCTGCTACTGAAAGATGCCCCGTTTCATTTTGATGATAATTGTTTAGCTGCTTTCACTACAATAAAACAAAAATTGGTATCTGCACCTGTTGTCATATCACCCGACTGGTCTCTCCCGTTTGAGATCATGTGTGATGCAAGTGACTATGCAGTGGGGGCAGCTCTATGCCAGAAAAAAGAGAAGATTTTGCGAGTGATTGCTTATGCCAGCAAGACACTAAACGATGCCCAGAAGAACTATACCACCACTGAAAAAGAGCTTCTGGCTATAGTATTCTCCCTTGATAAGTTCAGGTCGTACTTATGGGGAAGCAAAGTCATAGTGCACACAGACCACTCTGCTCTCAAATACCTATTTGCAAAACAAGAAGCCAAGCCTCGCTTGTTGCGCTGGATTCTTCTACTGCAGGAGTTTGACATAGAAGTCAAAGACAAGAGCGGAAAATTAAATGTCGTCGCTGACCATCTCTCCCGGTTAGTAACTCCTACGGATAGTGTGCCTATTAACGAATTCTTCCCCGATGAGACTGCTTTTTCTATCACCAAGGTACAAGAGCCATGGTATGCAGACCTGGCCAATTATTTAGTCTCTGGAACAATACCATATGATCTATCTTACTCCCAGAAGAAGAAATTTCTTTCTGATTCAAAACATTATTTCTGGGAAGATCCATATTTGTTCCGAGTCTGTGTGGATGGGTTGATTCGCCGGTGTCTCCCTGAAGATGAGGTTCACAGCGTCATACATTTTTGTCACTCACGGGAAGCCGGTGGTCACCATGGACCCACAAGGACCGCTGCCAAGATCTTGGCCTCAGGATTTTATTGGCCGACTCTTCACAAGGATGTTTACCAATTCTGCACCCAATGTGATAATTGTCAGAGAATGGGTAACACATCTAGGAGACATGAAATGCCACAACAGGGAATACTTGAAGTAGAACTCTTTGATTGTTGGGGCATTGATTTTATGGGACCTTTCCCTTCCTCACAGGGCCACCAATATGTTTTAGTGGCAGTGGATTACGTGTCAAAATGGGTAGAAGCCATACCCTGTCATCATGCTGATTCAAAGACCGTAACCAAATTCCTTAAAAAGCACATCTTTACCCGTTTTGGCGTGCCTAGAATTATTATCAGTGACGGAGGATCCCACTTCTGCAACCGTTCATTTGAAGCGCTTATGGGTAAATACGGGGTACGTCACAAGGTAGCTCTACCTTATCACCCCCAGACAAACGGCCAAGCAGAAGTTTCGAACCGTGAGTTAAAATGGATTCTCCAGAAAACGGTTAACTCATCACGAAAGGATTGGGCATTAAAGTTAGATGATGCGCTTTGGGCTTACCGCACCGCATTCAAGACTCCCATCAGGATGTCTCCTTTTAAGCTTGTCTTTGGGAAATCATGCCACCTGCCTGTAGAGCTGGAACATAAGGCATATTGGGCACTCAAGGCCCTAAACTTCGATGTAGAAGCCGCGGGAGAAAAGCGTAAGCTTCAACTTTCTGAACTCGAGGAGTTAAGAGATCAGGCATACCACAGTGCGACAATATACAAGGAGCGCACCAAGAAACACCATGACCAAATGATCCACAAACGCGACTTTAAGGTTGGCGACTGGGTGCTGCTTTATAATTCCAGATTGAAAATATTTCCTGGAAAACTCAAATCTCACTGGGCTGGCCCATTCCAAGTAGTTGGAACTACTCCTTTTGGTGTTTACGAACTCCAGAATAAGAAAGGAGAATGCTTCAAAGTCAATGGCTCCCGTCTAAAAAGGTATGCTGGTATTCTTGAAAATAATAGTGCTCTGTTAGCAATTTCTTTTGTGCAGGAATACGAGGAAGCCTCCAGCCCAAAGGAACAGAAGACGACACCTCTACGTCATAAGTTTAAAAAAGTGTGCAAACTTCCTAACGCCAGCTGTTCGGATACCTCTCCCTCAAACTCTTCTCCAACCTAAGCTTGGTCAAATGCGTCTAGCTAGAGACGTTAAACCCGGGCAGCTTGGTGGGAGGCAACCCACTATCTATCTTTTGTCTTTCCTTTAATTTAATGTTGTTTTCTTTTTGTACTATATTTCCATTTTATATGTTATAATAAATGCAGGTTTTACTTGAGTACTTCTGGCTGTGTAGAATATTCTTTACAGGTACATTTCATGACATTCCACAGCTGCACTCAAGTGTGGGGGAGCTCTACACACTCTACGAATTTTGGGGAGTACACTCTTTCCTTTATTAGATTGCATGCCCTGTTAATTTAATTCCATCTACGCAATGAGGGCATTGCTTGAGCTTAAGTGTGGGGGAGAGCCCTTTTCGGAGACACATTGTGCTTAAAATGTTTAAATAAACATCTCTCTGCTTATCTTGCATTTGTTCAAAAATTAAAATTATGGACCCCGCTAATGTAGGTTGTTCTCTTTAAAAACGAATATTGTTATGAATTGTGGGATAAAGGGGTACAAAAATTTGATTACTTTTGAGGAGCATTTTTCTTATGCGGTGTGACCAAATGATCTGCAAATGGTTGGATTTTATTGCTCAGGGTTTCTTTCTATCCTCTCTCTTAGGGATTGCTAAGGGGTGCCTCTCTGTTAAAAAAAAGAAAAAAAATAAGCAAGGGATTGCGAGACACCATTGGTAACCAACAAAAGAGAGTTGAGTGTTCTTAAAACAAAGGCGTGATGCCTACATTTTATCTTCTCATCCCTTATGCAAAAGTGAAACAAATGCATAAATCTATTTTCTTTTGTTTTCTCCTCAATGCCCATTCTTGAGAGAAGTTGGCCATGGTAAAATTTCTTAGAGTCACCTAAACAAAGAAGCATTGAAGCACCTTGGATCATACCCCGAAACTCTAATTTTATTTTACCTTGAGCACACCTATGCCACCAGCAGTTGATGGATCACACTCCTCAAAAAGTTAAAGATCTTGAACTGTTCACCTCCTTATCATACCCTTCATAATAATATTTGTTAGTATTGAGCATTCCCTACTTACTTGGGTACATGGTTTTGCTTGAGGACAAGCAAAAAGATAAGTGTGGGGGTGTGATAAGTGTCCAAATGAGCATGTTTTATAGGTGTATTTCACATATTATATTAGCACTTTTCTTGCTCATCTCTCCACTTTGATTAGTTTTCCTCTAGTTTATGTTTTATTAGTTATCTCACAAATTTATTGGTTAAACATGAGGAAAACCAAGCTGGGAGCAAAGTAGACGAAGAGACGAACGCATAGGCGCAAACGGATCTTAAATCGGAGCTGGAACGAGTATTTTAGGAGCAAAACAATTTCGTACGAACCACTGTCCGAAACAAGGACCTGTCCGAACAGTTCAAAATCACGTCCGTGCTTCGTCCGGGTTAATAAGGACGAATAGGAATCTGTCCGCGGGGTGTCCACAGATAAAAGGGCGGACACAATAGAGGTGTCCGGACCAGGTGATCCGGACGGTGGTCCGGACGCGGCCATTTGAAGCCCAGTCCGTGGAATTAAGCCAGGACAAGGAGCGGACGCAACAAGGACATAAATGAGTCCGTGGAATTAAGCCAGGACAAGGGGCGGACGTGTGTATGGAGGAAATGTGTCCGTGGATAAATGGACGGACAGAAACAAGGACGCGTGTAAATACAACGCAGATCCAGAAATTAACGCGACAGTTTTCTTTGCCCACTGTCTTCCCCAATTGCTTCTTCCTTTGCGGCGCCTACAGACATGTCGAACTGCTTCTTCATCAATATCAGGCGCCTACCTTAATTCCCTCACGCGTCTGTCTCCAATCAACCTCTTCCCTTCCTCTATATAAACACACTGCACCTTCAACCAAATACACACATTCGATCCCCAGAACTCAACACTCCAAATCTCTCATTCCACATACAAAATCCTACGTACACGCTCCACTCTTCGTTCTCTTCATTTCTCCATTCACCATCCATACCTCTCGCATTATTATTACGTCCAACCTCTGACTGTCATATTACCAGTTAATATGTCAGGCTAAGGAGGATTTACTCCGGGGAAGGTTTAGTTGTAGTTTTTTTAATTATGTAATCTATATTTCTACCGGTTAAAATAAATACAGTTGTTACGATTAAAGTTTATCTCTCGCCTTTTTAATAAATCTCATGAATTTATTAAAATGCTTACAAAGTCTATTTTGATCAGACCAGTGATAAATAGACAGGTTAATTAAGCCGTAAATCTGGAGAAAGCTTATTATGATTTAATAAGTTAGTATTTTCAGATGCAATTACAATTCCTCGCACTTAATGTCCGTTTACATATGTTTTGCTCGAACCTGGATTAGACCGAGCATTTTCTGGTAAACGAGTTCTTATGAGTCTATGACTTAGTCCTTAAGATAATAACAAGAATTTTGCCAAACTATTAAAATAAACCGGTAGAGATAGCATAATTAATCAGATTATACAAACCTGAACCCGGAGTCCCGTTTAATTTATCTTCAACTCAGTTAATTTTATCTGTTGTTTTACTTTACGAAAACAAGTCAATTAATTCCCCCCTTTTTGTGACAAGCTTAGGTACTATATTATTTCACTATAAGTCCCACGGTTTGACCCCGGCCGCTTCTGTCTTACTATACTACTGCAACCGGGTTTTATTTGCAGCCCGACGGATATTTTGAGTATTAATTTCTTTCTCAATTGTTTTAATTACACCAGTTCCATCCACTCACAATACAGTCTGCAGTGTCCTAGTTTGTAAACCCGGACCACTCCTTCTGCATAAGTTTCTGTTGAGTTTTTATGCTGGTCTGGGTTTCTGTACCGGTTTACAAACCCGGACCAGTTGCAGTTTTACAATTTGTGTAAGTTTTTCAACTTGTTTAAATTCCAAATTTCTACTAATCTCTTCCCTAATATTCTTACATATATTCTAGTATGTTTAGACATTGATTAAACATTTTAAAATAACCTAATACAACCTATATCATCATCTGTTACATTAACCCATTTTACACTAACAGTTTTCCTCTCCTGTTACAACTTTTCCTTCTCCAACAAATGTAACAGATTTTTTTTTCTTATTCCCACTAACTAAATGACCCTCAATCTATCATAACTTAGTTTGACAACTTACACTTCACCATTCCAACTTCACTCAACTACATCTCTCCCTCTGTTACAAAACAAAATGAACATCTCACTCTTTTCTTCTCTGTAAAACCCATACGTCTCTTTCTTTTCTAACAGCAACAAGTATCTAGATTTCTAACCAAATTTTGACAGGGTTTGCCTACATTTCTAAGTGTTCTCACCACATAATTTTGCACACTCAACATAGTTCATGACCTGCTCAATATACACATTACTCACATCAAATTCTAACACCTACTGCACACCCAACATTTACACTTAGCATATTATTTTCTTGGTTTCAAAAGCTTCAAACTACAATTACCATTCACATTAGTATACCCATTCCTTTCCTACGGTTACAGTGGTTTTAAACTTTGCTAAAACAATATACTTATACCTACACAAGCATTAAAATTGTACAGAGGCATTTCCTTACCTTGTGTTTTCTTGATTCTTTTCCTTTCTCTCTTCCTCCTTTACAGCTCCTCCTTCTTTCTTTGTTTTCTTTATTTATTTAAGCCAAGCTACACCATGTAACAAGGCACACACATACACACCAAAACTAGTAAATTTTCTATCTCACGTATTAAACCCTAGATTATGAGAAACCACTTAAAACCCTTAAGAAGTCTTACCTTGAGTTTCTAATGGAGTTTTGAGTGGAAAAATGACAAGGCTTCAGCTCCTCTTTGAAATGCCAAAACCGGCTGAGTAATGGAATAGAGGTGTTTCACGTGAGTTTTGGATTTTGCAATGGAAAAGATGAAAAGAGGAGAACTTGGTCTCTTTTCTTACCTTAGAACATGAAAAAGAAGATGGAGCTTCAAATGGTGCTCCTCAAGCTCTAAAACGATTATACCCTCAAAAATAAAGTTGGAGGTTTTTGGTTTTTGAAGGGTGTGAAATGATCTCCAAACCGAGACGAATTCAACGGTATAATTTTTGTGGTGTTTGGAGGTGGTTTAGGCTTTCAAAGATTGGATGCAAGTGAGATGCTGTGTGCAGTTTTCTCAAATCGCCATAGATAGCAAGAAAGAGAAGAAAGAAGAAGAGAGAAAGAGAGTGCAGTACGTGGGTTTTTGTTTTGAGTGAGAGAGAGAGTCTTACTTTTTGCTTTTTATTTGTTTTGTTTGTTAGCACATAAGGAGGGAATAAGAGAGGGGTGTGAGAGAGGGCAGTAAATCGGCTCATACTTCACACACACACACACACACTTTACATTTTTATTTTAGAAGTGGACACACTAACTTATTTTAATTACACTCTCACCCCACAACTTCCCGTTTTTACTATTTTCTCGTTTTATTGTTTTATTGGGTCTAGACCTTCATTAATGTTTATTAATGACTATTTAGTTGACCAAAATTGTTACGAGTCTATTTGACCCGCTTAAAGTCACGTTTTCCCGGTTTCCTAGAAAAACGTGCTTTAAGGTTCGTTAGTGTTTTTAATCCGTTTTAAGGATCCGTTTCCTTCGGGATTTGTTACCTTGTGATTATTTTGACATAATTAAGCTTCTAAATTACTTATTAGCCTAATTAATCACTATTTTTAATTACGGGGTATTTCAGTTTACCCCCCTTAAGAAACTTTGCCCTCAAAGTTGCTCAAGGGTTAATAGTTTAATTATTCTACTCATTAGGCAAACCAATTGCCATAATGTGTCTTTATACCACCTATGAGGTGTTTACTTCTTCCACATTGCAAACATACACAATACAAGAATCATACACAATTCACATGCACAATCCACATTTCCATACACATCATATCCACATTACACAATACACCACTGCCATTCACAATACACATTACACCAATACACCATACATTGCACATGCACATCCATACACTACACATTACACATACATACATTCACATACCAAACACACTCCGCACTATATGTGCCATCCAGATATACTACAATACCTACACACTATGCAATGCTCACCCCGAAGCAATGCAAAAGCAAAAAGGCTCTACCCCCCTTAAAAGGGGTACGCCCCGTACCCATATGTACTAAATACTAGACTATCTAGTCTATGAATAACTGTGGGTACTTCGTCTTCATGGCATCTTCCAACTCCCATGCCGCTTCTTCGACATCGTGGTTTGACCATAGGACCTTCACCATTCGTACAGACTTATGGCGAGTATCTCTGGTCTTCCTATCAAGGATTCTTACCGGGGTTTCAACATATCTCATTGTCGGCTCAATGGATAGGCTCTCGGGCTCTAGGACATGAGAAGGATCGGCGATGTACTTCTTGAGTTGTGACACATGAAAGACATCATGGACACGCCCCAAGTCCTCAGGTAGTGCTAACCTATAGGCTACGGATCCAACTCTTTCGGTGATAGTGTACGGCCCTACAAACTTTGGGCTTAGCTTGCCCTTCTGACCAAAACGGAATACGCCCTTCATAGATGAAACGCGCAAGAACACTTGGTCACCCACGGCGAACTCAAGGTCGCGTCGTCTCACATCCGCATAGGATTTTTGTCTATCTTGGGCTGCCTTCATATTGGCTCGGATTTGTTGCACTTCCACTTGGACTTGTTCTAAATACTCTGGTCCTATGATGACCGCTTCGCTTGACTCATCCCAACACAAAGGTGTACGGCAAGGTCTACCGTATAGGGCTTGGAAAGGCGACATCTTAATCGAAGCATGATAGCTATTATTGTATGAAAACTCGATGAGATGAAGATTATCTAACCAACTCCCCTAAAAATCTAAGGCACATGCCCGAAGCATGTCCTCCAGTGTCTGGATAGTCCTTTCTGTCTGACTGTCGGTCTGAGGATGGAAGGCAGTACTCAACTTCAATTCTGTACCCAGCACTTCCCGTGTAGCTCTCCAGTATCTCGAAAGAAATCTGGTGTCGCGGTCAGATACTATGGTTTTCGGGACTCCGTGATGTCTGATAATCTCCCTGTCGAATAGCTCTGCGAGCTTCACTACCTTCCAAGTGTCCTTCATCGGTATGAATCTGGCAACCTTGGTAAGGCGATCGACTACAACCCAGATCATGTTGAGTCCTCCCCTAGCAGGTGGGAGTCCTACAACAAAATCCATGGAGATATCGTGAAATTTCCACTCCGGAACTGGCATCGATTGTACCATTCCGCCCGGTCTACGATGTTCAAATTTCACTTTCTGGCATGTTAAGCATCTCAATACATACTCTGTTACATCTGACTTCATCCCAGACCACCAGAAGTACCTCTTCATGCCTTTGTACATCTTGGAGGCTCCTGGATGGACTGACAATGTGGAACTGTGTGACTCTCGCAGGATGCGATCCCTTAGCTCAGCATTGCTTCGGGGGACGCATAGCCTGCCATTCAATTGAATCAAACCATCTTCATACAACTTCAAATCATATTTCTTCCTTTCAAATGTACCATCAGTGATCTTCTGTCTGATTTCGGTTAGGTAAGGGTCACTGAACTGAGCGTCTCGCACCTCGTCAACCAAGCTAGAAGAAGCGAGTAGCGAATGGAGCGAGTGTGCTCGACGACTCAGGGTGTCGGCTACCATGTTTGCCTTCCCTTCCTTATACTGTAGGTCGATGTCGTAGTCTGAGAGAAACTCCATCCACCTTCTCTGTCTCAGATTCAGTTCTTTCTGTGTATATACATACTGTAAGCTCTTGTGGTCGGAGTAGATGGTGATGCTTACCCCATAGAGATAGTGTCGCCATATCTTCAAGGCAAAGACAATGGCTCCTAACTCTAAGTCGTGTGTTGGGTAATTCTCCTCATGCTTTTTCAGCTGGCGGGAGGCATAAGCTACAACCTTGCCATGCTGCATGAGTACGCATCCCATTCCCTTTCCTGATGCGTCGCAATACACCTCAAATCCCACCGTGCCCTCTGGAAGTGTGAGAATCGGCGCTGAGGTCAATGAGTCTTTCAGGCTCTGAAATGATGCTTCGCACTCGTCTGTCCATACAAACGGTGCATCTTTCTTTATCGGTGTAGTCATGGGCTTAGCGACTTTCGAGAAGTCCTTAACAAATCTCCGGTAATAACTGGCTAGACCAAGAAAGCTCCTAATGTCGGTAACAGTCTTGGGTCTAGGCCATGATCGTACAGCTTCTATCTTAGAAGGGTCAACTGATATACCTGCGCTCGAGATGACATGACCGAGGAATGATACCTGATCTAGCCAGAACTCACATTTGGAGAACTTCGCATACAACTGGTTCTCGCGCAATGTCTCAAGTACTTTCCTCAAATGAGTCTCATGCTCTTCTGCTGATTTGGAGTATACAAGTATGTCGTCGATGAAGACAACAACCGAAGTGTCCAACTGCTCACTGAATAGATGATTCATGAGGTCCATGAATTTTGCTGGTGCATTTGACAAACCGAATGGCATGACGGTGAATTCGTAGTGGCCATATCTGGTACGGAATGCCGTTTTATCGATGTCGTGCTCTCTGATAGCAATCTGATGATACCCAGAACGGAGGTCGATCTTGGAGAAGACTGAGGCTCCTTTCAGCTGATCGAATAGGTCGTCGATGCGTGGCAATGGGTATTTATTTTTTATTGTAACCGCATTCAGCTCGCAGTAGTCAATACAAAGTCGGAGACTACCGTCCTTCTTCTTCACAAAGAGGACCGGTGCTCCCCAGGGTGATACGCTCGGGCGTATAAACCCTTTGTCGAGAAGATCTCGCAGTTGTTCTTTCAACTCTGTCATTTCAGCAGGTGCTATACGGTACGGTGCCCTAGCAATGGGACCAGTACCTGGCAAAAGGTCAATTTCAAACTCTACCGCTCGTCGAGGTGGCATGCCAGGTAGCTCCTTAGGGAATACATCAGGGAATTCAGATACAATAGGTACTTTGGGGTTGAACTCGGGATCTCTCTCCAGGTCTTGTACATAACACAAATACACTTCTTTGCCCTTTCTAAGCTCCCGGTACATAGCCATGGCGGAGATGACTGTGGTCGAAGGCTCTCTCGGTCTCTGGCGGTAAGATACGGTAACCCCAAAGGACTCTTGAGCAGCAATTGATGCTCGGCGCATAGGATTCTACCCTTGTGCCGCTCCAACCAATTCATTCCGACTATCAAGTTGAATCCTAATCCATTGAACTCGATGAAGGAGATGGGAAACGATTCGCCTTTGATTTCAATTGTGGCTGATTTGTAATACTTGGTGCACTGTACTCGCTCCTTCAATGGGAGAGTAACCAGAAAATTAGGTAGCTCATCCGCATCTAGCTTCAACCTCTTCACAAAAGATGGTGATACGAAGGTGTGAGAGGCGCCGGAGTCGAATAACAGATTGGCTTCAATGCCGTTCACTGGGAAGGTTCCCGTTAAGATGGTGCCGCTTTTACCGGCTTGTGCTTCGGTGAGGATACTCAGGTTACCTTCGGTACCGAGTCCACAACCTATTGAAGTCACAATTTCATAAGTATTGATGGTGGACACAAGTGGAATTGAAATCAACACTACTCTTTATTGATAAACCAACCATCATACATACCGCGTCTCTAATACACGTTACTAATACATTACATGATACTATGAATTTAATACTTCCTAAAGGTAAGGTTCAGGCGTCCTGGTTTCATGTGTGTGGCATTGATTATTGCCGGTGGTGCCGTATTCAACTTGATCTTGTTGATCCCGTGATACAGCATCCTAGATTTTCCACCCATGATTAGGACATCTCCCGATCTCAATACCAATTTCTGTTCAAGGTCCACACGCTTCTGCTCACTATACATAAATACGGCGTCATCACCAATGGACCAAGACACTACGGGCACTCCTTGTTCAAGAGATTCCGCTGTCTCGTCCTTGTCTTGGTGTAACCCAAGTCGTCATTCTTTCTCATAGAAGTTGACGATACAAAGGTCCGTTTCAATTGCGGGGATCGAATCACATTCGCATTGTCGTGCAAGTTCTACTGATTTTGTGACAAGTGTTAGAAATTCTTGAGGTATTGTCGGTGGCGTCGCTCCGTCTTGAGTTCGTGTCTCTTGGTATGTCTTGGTATAAGGATTTCAGTCCTTTCCCAAGCACATCATCTTCAGTTTCATAATTGCTCCACCGGGGAATTCGGGTGTATAAAATCC
Organism: Limonium bicolor; assembly: GCA_023374045.1. Classification (NCBI taxonomy): domain Eukaryota; kingdom Viridiplantae; phylum Streptophyta; class Magnoliopsida; order Caryophyllales; family Plumbaginaceae; genus Limonium; species Limonium bicolor. Next base: position 5,002,731 of record CM041778.1, on the reverse strand, counting down.
TCCTAGACCCGTTCCTAGTTCATTGCATCGTCGGATAATTGAGATTTAGGCTTCGGGTGTCAGGTATTCCTTTAATAAGATCATACCTGGTCGGATGACCTGACATTGTTCGTTGGTGTAGTAGTGATTGGTGATGTCGGTCTCTTCTTGACTTGGTTTCGAAGGTATCGGATAGCAGATACTAAAGCTTCCTATGGTTATAAATTTCGTCTACGGTGAGTACTAGTTTCAACTACTTCATTTCATGCTCAATACACAATTCCATTCATTCTTTCATGCATTCATTCAAACAACTACTTCAATACTAGTCATGCTTCTCAAGGATTCAAGGTTCAGTTAGTTACCTAGGCCGGACTTAGAAACCGGACCCGTCACGGTCAATGATGTGCAAGGCAGGATGCCTCTGGGGTGCGCCCTTCTGAGGACCTCGGGATCCCTGTCCCTGTGGCGCCTGCTGGGCTGGTGCATCGCCAGATGCAACCTCCTTGCCTTCCCTCTACTTGTAGCTTTGGAAGTTCCCTCTTGGTTTGGCATTTTCGGGGCAGAATTTGGCTCGGTGTCCGGGCTTCTGACAGTTGTAGCACCGGATTTCTCTCCCTTGGCAATCTAGGCCGGGATGCTCTTGGTTGCACTTCCTACACACATACGCGCGGTTGTCAGAGTAGTTCTTGGTGAAACCGGAGCCAGAACCTAAGGTGTAGAGTGTTAGCACATTTGTGCGGGAATACTAGATGTGGTACTTATACAATTACAAGTTTAATTTAGAAGTTTACCCTTAGGTGGGTGTGATCTCAGTGGCTTCGTAGCCACCGGTGCAGAAGAACCAAGTTGAAGAAGCTCAACTGGTTTGCCCTTCTCCTGGGCACTGCTCTCACTTGGGAAGTTCTTTGGGGTTTGTTGAAAGAATTTCCCTTTCTTCTTTTTCCAGCTCTTACCCTGGTTCTGCTCCTCGGCACTGGTGTTTTTGTTGTTGGCCTTGCGCTTAAGCGCGGTTTCTTCATCCCTTAGCTGGCAAGTGATCTCAACGCGTGATGCCGCGTGATAACACTCCTGAAGTTTCAGTTATTAGCCGGGATTCTTATTTAGAAAGATAGAGGTAGGGTAAAGATTTCGGGATTTACAATGGTACTAAGGGTTAACCGATATTTACCTGAAGGGAGGTAAATCTGGTGTAGCCCATGCCGTACCGAAGGCGATGGCTCAAACCGCCATAGAAGCGATCGACCAACACCTGGCCGGTATACCCAAAGTCGGGTAGAAGTCGTAGAAGAGAGGTGAAGGTACGGTAATACTCGTTGACAGACATCTTCTCTGTCATTCTCAAAGCATCAAGCTCAAGCCTTTTTCTTGTTTTAATATGCTCAAGGTAGTATTTGGATCGGAGGAGGGATGTAAAGGATTCCTAGTCAAAGGTGGGATCAGCAACATGATCGTTCTTGATTAGTTTCCACCAATCCATGGCTGTATCCTTGAGGTAGTAGGCGGCTAGTCTCACTCGAACTCCAGCAGGACATTCGAGAGTTTCAAATGCAGTCTCCATTTCGGAGATGTAAGCTTTCAGCTTAGCAGGGTCGCTCTCGCCTCAAAAGCACGGAGGTCAGAGATCTACGATAGCTTTTACCCAGTTTACTTCTCTGGGTGGAGGGGGCGGGATTGGTCCAGTTTGAGTTTGTTGGTTTTGCTGGTTTTGTTGCATTGCATTGATTACTTGCGGTAGCATCTGCGCTACCGTGGCGGCGACGATCTCAGCTATCGTCTGCGCGCCAAGTCCTTCAGTGGCTTTGCCTCTAGCTCGGCCTCGACCTCGTCCTGACATCTGAACATTTAGCATTTACATTAGGCTTTGCAAGATACGACCTAAAGGTCTTGGAATTTAAGCAAGGTATCATCCATAAGGACGTCAAGGGTATCTGTTGTTAACAACGGTAGTTCCTAGTTAGGTTTCTAAGTATCCGTCTTAAGACGGTAGAAATCCTAACTCGGTAATCCCTACGCTCGGTAATTCTAGGACATCAGAGCGACACTTCGCTCTGATACCACTTTTTGTAACACCCCTACCGTTAATCCTATACTTATCGTCTAATCGTCCCGTTAATCATACTACGTCGCAGCGGAAATACTACTACTACGGCGGGTGATACAACGCCGCTAACCGCCCATACGGCTAGCAAGGCTATTACTACGCTACCTACAGTACGGTCTGATGCCTAAGTATACCGAGCTCCTACATTACATTCCAAATACAAAAGGTGATATACTTACATTGCTGGATTACCGAGTATTTAAAGTGTTTAATTACATCCCTTTCAAGTCTACCAAAATGAATGAGTTTCTACAAGCTACTCATCTACATCATCCCAGTATTCTTTCATTATCCAAAAAGGGTGTACCCTATGGTACACCGGCTAACCAAAATCCTACAGTCGTGTACAACATAGTACACCATTCACATTTCACCAATTATAGACAAAAAGAAATTAAGCTTAAACTCTTCGTCATCTTCACCCGTCTCGAGGACCTACGTGTAGTAAAAACATCACCCAAGGGGCTCAGCAAAAGCTGCGCATAAACTCCGCATATACCGCGTGCTAGCTAGGGCACGCCGACTATTTAAGGTCGACTGTGCATGCAGTTCATTAATTTCATACATACATGCTTTACATACATCATACAATCATGCTCAATACAATACACAATCCAATACACAATACAATAGCACACACAATACTTACCTTCACAAGGGTTAGCCAAATTACGCATCCGGGTTAATCGGAATGCAATTTACTCTTTTACTCATTACACATTACTTACTCTTACTTTACTTACTTTACCATACTTATTTACTCATTCTTACTTACTTACTTTTACTCATGTTAAGTCAGTATGACCTCCAGCCCGGGGACTACTCCGTCCCACCACCGGGATTTACTTGACTCACCAATCCGGGATGCTACCCATTTAAGGGGTTTAGGCCGCTGACCAGTTAAAGAGTCAGGAATTGGATCCAACCTCTTGTGTCTCCGCATCCTCACGCGTGGCCGAAACTATATCGGACTTCTACTCATTCCAATTTAATTACCAATTTAAGTTAGATTGGTTAGTTTGTTAGGAATCAGTTAGAAGTCCAATCACAATCACATTCGGTCACATTATAATATATCATACGTACATACACTCAATTCCATCCATACATTTCATGAATTATACAAACTATGATTTAGAGAAGATATGCAAACAAGGAACAATCTCATGATATTCACAAGTAAGCATATTATATCCGCTTCGTGCGTTTATCTTATTCGGTGATCAATTAGCACACAACACACAAATCAGAGTAACCAAGATAGCATACGGGGCATGAGGAATTCATACCGTTCACCGTTATACTTGTATCCGACGTTCCTCCGGTGTTCACAATCCAAGTCCTAACATATACATACAATTGGGTGGTTAATTACCCTTACTTAACCTTACTAATTACTTTACTAACATTTCCTGGTTGATACTTACTAATTCTTTGTTATTCAATTATATGCACTTATGTTACTTACTTAAAATTATTTTCTAAGCTTGTTTATAGCCTTAATGACCTTTAAACATCATTAATTATGTCTTAAGTATCTTATAATATCATTACCCATCCTTACCCATCCTTAGTTTAGCTTTAAAACATGTTTGTACAAATTTTGGGTTGGTCCGGGCTGTTGTCCGGGTTTATATACCCGGACCAACTCGTTGAAATAATCCTCGAGTGTAAAAATTGTCTGGCCCGGGTTTACATCCTGCCCTACAAACCCGGACCACATGTGTGTATTACTTACGGGTGTGTTTTTCGTATGGTCCGGGTTTGTGTACTCCTTTGCAAACCCGGACCACTTGTTTTAGGAAGTTACGGGTATGTTTTTGGGGTGGTCCGGGTTAGTGTCCTAGTTTGTAAACCCGGACCACTCCTTCTGCATAAGTTTCTGTTGAGTTTTTATGCTGGTCTGGGTTTCTGTACCGGTTTACAAACCCGGACCAGTTGCAGTTTTACAATTTGTGTAAGTTTTTCAACTTGTTTAAATTCCAAATTTCTACTAATCTCTTCCCTAATATTCTTACATATATTCTAGTATGTTTAGACATTGATTAAACATTTTAAACTAACCTAATACAACCTATATCATCATCTGTTACATTAACCCATTTTACACTAACAGTTTTCCTCTCCTGTTACAACTTTTCCTTCTCCAACAAATGTAACAGATTTTTCTTTTCTTATTCCCACTAACTAAATGACTCTCAATCTATCATAACTTAGTTTGACAACTCACACTTCACCATTTCCAACTTCACTCAACTACATCTCTCCCTCTGTTACAAAACAAAATGAACATCCCACTCTTTTCTTCTCTGTAAAACCCATATGTCTCTTTCTTTTCTAACAACAACAAGTATCTAGATTTCTAACCAAATTTTGACAGGGTTTGCCTACATTTCTAAGTGTTCTCACCACATAATTTTGCACACTCAACATAGTTCATGACCTGCTCAATATACACATTACTCACATCAAATTCTAACACCTACTGCATTTCCAACATTTACACTTAACATATTATTTTCTTGGTTTCAAAAGCTTCAAACTACAATTACCATTCACATTAGTATACCCATTCCTTTCCTACGGTTACAGTGGTTTTAAACTTTGCTAAAACAATATACTTATACCTACACAAGCATTAAAATTGTACAGAGGCATTTCCTTACCTTGTGTTTTCTTGATTCTTTTCCTTTCCCTCTTCCTCCTTTACAGCTCCTCCTTCTTTCTTTGTTTTCTTTATTTATTTAAGCCAAGCTACACCATGTAACAAGGCACACACATACACACCAAAACTAGTAAATTTTCTATCTCACGTATTAAACCCTAGATTATGAAAAACCACTTAAAACCCTTAAGAAGTCTTACCTTGAGTTTCTAATGGAGTTTTGAGTGGGAAAATGACAAGGCTTCAGCTCCTCTTTGAAATGCCAAAACCAGCTGAGTAATGGAATAGAGGTGTTTCACGTGAGTTTTGGATTTTGCAATGGAAAAGATGAAAAGAGGAAACTTGGTCTCTTTTCTTACCTTAGAACATGAAAAGAAGATGGAGCTTCAAATGGTGCTCCTCAAGCTCTAAAACGATTATACCATCAAAATAAAGTTGGAGGTTTTTGGTTTTTGAAGGGTGTGAAATGATCTCCAAACCGAGACGAATTCAACAGTATAATTTTTGTGGTGTTTGGAAGTGGTTTAGGCTTTCAAAGATTGGATGCAAGTGAGCTGCTGTGTGCGGTTTTCTCAAATCGCCATAGATAGCAAGAAAGAGAAGAAAGAAAACAGAGAGGAAGAAGAGAGAGTGCAGTACGTGGGCTTGTTTGTGAGTGAGGAGAGAGAGTCTTACTTTTTGCTTTTTATTTGTTTTGTTTGTTAGCACATAAGGAGGGAATAAGAGAGGGGTGTGAGAGAGGGCAGTAAATCGGCCCATACAACACACACACACACCACTTTACATTTTTATTTTAGAAGTGGACACACTAACTTATTTTAATTACACTCTCACCCCACAACTTCCCGTTTTTACTATTTTCTCGTTTTATTGTTTTTATTGGCTCTAGACCTTCATTAATGTTTATTAATGACTATTTAGTTGACCAAAATTGTTACGAGTCTATTTGACCCGCTTAAAGTCACGTTTTCCCGGTTTCCTCGAAAAACGTGCTTTAAGGTTCGTTAGTGTTTTTAATCCGTTTTAAGGATCCGTTTCCTTCGGGATTTGTTCCCTTGTGATTATTTTGACATAATTAAGCTTCTAAATTACTTATTAGCCTAATTAATCACTATTTTTAATTACGGGGTATTTCACCAACTTCCTTCTCGAAAGTAGTCTTCCCCTCTAGAATGAAGGATTTGTCGGTAAGAAGAGAGGTCACCTCTTTTTCATGAGCAGCTTGTACCGGCCTCAATAAGACTTCCAAATCAGAAAAAGCTTGCATCCGGTCATCTGTTTTCTCAACAAAGCAACGCCGTACCTGTTTCAAGGTAGCATCTGATTGGAGACTCCATTTTTAAGAGAAAAGTTCTCTTCCCTCAAGCTTTTCAGCTTCAACTCATACTCATCACGTTGACAAATGCACTCCTGCTGGACAACCGCAATTCCTTGTTCAGCACATCCATTTTTGCTTTACTTTGAGGTTGATCTTATAATTTATTTGATCAATGTAAGGGTCATGGGTAGACCAGGTCTGCCTCAACTTTTCCTGGGCATTATTAGCGCGGCTCTCCTCATATCGGAGCTTGGATTGGAGATCGCTCGTATGGACCTTATCACTTTGAGCCAAAAACATCACTTTAAAGGCGCATATTATTAGACACCAGAAACACAACTAAAGATTCTCATAAAAAAAGTGACTCCAACCCGAAAGATGCCTTGCCACATAAAGTCAAACACCTCCTTTAGGGGAAGTGAATGACGCATGATAGTGTCAGCTCCCCCATCTCCTATTCTTAGTTTATCTTTCATTGCAGTGGTAATTGATGCTAGAGCAAAGATCCCATCTGGGTGGCCGGACCTCCTTATTGCTTCCTTCCAAGCTTAGGAATACTTAGTAGATTCTAAGGAGATCGTAGGCATAGGTTGGCCGAGGTGGTAGAACCATCCCTCTTTTTGAAAGGGGCCGGTAAAAGTCCCTTGAGCAGGAGGAGGGGGAGAGGAAGAAGAAGCAACAATGTCTTCTCTCTGTTTACTTCAAGGCTTAAGATTCTCGAGAACTGCCCGATATTTCTTCACTTTATCATGCACCGCATCTCTGGCCCCAGAAACATCGCACGGAATTGAGACTTCAGAACCTGCGGAATCTCGCATTTCTTTTTGATATCTTTGGTAATTTGGCTTTCAGCCTTGACGTCGTCTTCATTTGCGGCCTCTGTGTACAAGAAGTGTACGCCACATCAACAGGATAGGAATGACCGGTCACGGCCTCATTATCAAGCACAGCTGCCGGAACATCTTCAGAGCCTGACACAGGACAAACCACATTAGAGAGAAATATGCAAAAGAAAGGAGGGCTACCGACAAAAAGAAACCTTCTTTGGCCGGAAGTTCAGTACATAAGCCCATTTCCTCTAAAATGTTGCCTCGGACCAGATCTGAAGAAAAGTAGCCTGACAAGTCAGGAAACAAATCACAAATTGGGGTTGGGTGACCAGACTCCCATCTTGAACGAGGGCTAAAGTCCAGACCCAAACCGAGAGTGAGGGAAAGGAAAACACGGCGCCCAGACTCTGGACTCACGTGTCAAGTACCTGGCAAGAAATCAGCATTCGACCGGTCAGGTGACTTTATACTCTTATCTTTTTTCTGACGTTTTACTTGATCATTGTCACCTCCGTCTCTCTGCCGCTTTTTAGAAGATGATGTATCTCCTAGAAGCTTCTCAGCCGCACAAGCAGCCGCATCAACAAAAGCATAGTAGTCAATTTTCTCGTCACCAATCTTGAAATTGACGAAGTTCCAGCTGTTGAAGGGTCCTATCTTATCTCCCTTCCGGAAGAAGTCTGCCAAAATCACCACGAAGAGTAAGAAAAAATTATGACCAAAATAAAATTATACAACCAAAGCTTACTGTGATATTTTTTCAGTAAGTCCAGCCCGTATTAGTAAGGAATTCCTCGACCAAGAGCTGTTTTTTGCTCTCCTGCTTCAAGATCTTCAAAATGGGCATGTCCCCAGGGGGCGTCGAGGGGCAGCCGAGTTGACCCTTTCTGATTGTAGGACAGTAGGAAACTCCTAAGAATCGACCGGGAGGTGGGATAATGACAAACCATCGAGAGTTCCACCCAGGAGACACCTTTTTATAGTCAAATAGCGAAAACCCAACCTTTTCCATAATGGTTAGACTATCAGGATCAACTCTGGTCAAGAAGAATCGGGCAAAATCCATCGCTTCCGGTCGGATCTTATTCTCCTCACAGAGAAGAACGTAAGCATGAAGGTATGTTATTGCCTTTGGATGTAGAGCTATAACCATCTAAATAATTTAAATGAATTGAAGTGGAGTCTATGTCAATTCCCAAACCCAACTCTCACGCTTTACATCCAGGTCAGCTTCATTACCTGCGGTCAGAAAACGTAACAACACACAAGAAAGGACCGCGCAAATCAGAGAAACTGAGTAAACCCTGCAACACCTTGTCAAATACATTTTGAAAATCCATTTGAGTACAATAAACATCTATAGCCACATAACCAATCAAACAATAGCATCAAAATAATCTCAATCACCAATCAACAATACCACAAACAATTCTGGAATGACGGGAGTCACTAAAGTTTCACAGTTCACAAATTCCAATAATTGGTACCACAACATAGTTGGGACCGATCCAGTTCACCCTCACTCTAAGTCCTTAAGTGTGCACACCCCCCAAAAGTTTTTCTGACTAATGGAGTAGATCATAGAGCTTAGCTGCGGTCTGAGACTCAACATCGCCAAAATATATAAATTAGCCAGAGGCCTTCCAATTCCAAAAGTCAATCTCCCATCAAATCCAGAATAAAATAATCATATATGTAATATCAAAGTTCTCAAATTATTCCATACCAACAATATCGTATAATAAGCATAATTTAACAATCACAACCAATATAACCAGTGTCAAAATAGCACACACAATCACAAAGTAAAGATAGGTGAACACAAGGTTTACCTGGAATTCACGGTTAAGCAGACATTCAGAATAATCCACCGCAATCAATCGCTAGAACGACAGTAGACAAGATCCTTCCAAACTAGTTACCCAGTGACACAACAAGGTATCTCAACATCCTATGATTAAAATACAAATAATCATATCACCACCAACCACTATAATTAATCGTGTTTCTAGCAAAATAATAAATACGTTTATTATACTATTCTTAATTATCGAAAATCCGAAACCACTATGGTTATTATTCTATTGACTCCAAAATTTGTATAGTTAGCCAAAATAATCATTCCACCAAATTGCTACACACGACTACTCATAATATCTATAAATACACTAGTTATTATTAGTATATTAACAAATTAGTTAACACTTGTACACCAAACCACACCCACACACACCCCTGATTAATATACTAATCTCACTTAGTTAATACATATATACACGGACACACTCATACATTTAGGTATAATTCTCAATATGATAATTTAACAACCATTATCCACTAAGCATACACGCTCGCCTATACTAACTCAAAAGAATTTTGCGTATACCCATTATAATTAATCACATATAATATTTTGTATAAACTAATGCTTTTGATCCGGTATAAAATATCAATCGCACAACAACAAAATCGAATCTACATACATGTGTCAATATCATAATATATTAGTAATCAAGGGGTAATTATTACTCCATGATGCTCATAACAATGAATTTTTTTTGTTGCATCTTTCTCGACTTGGTCTTGATAATTCCGGAAAAGCAAAACAAAACAAATACAAGTATGCCGCTCACCTCCACCAGGATCTGGAATGGCAATTAAAAGGAGGCGCTTCCCACTTTTTGCAGTTAGCCAAATTTTGGTGCTGTTGAAACTTGTATGAGCAAGCAATGGCGTAGGTATAGATTAATGAAGGGGAATCAATGATTGTTGGTTTTGTCCAGATAAAAGTGGTGATCTATTTTCCGTTATGAGACGAAAAAAAATCAAAGCTATTGTTTGAGATGAAGCAAAGGAATAAGAAAGATGAAGAAGCTTGAGGAAGGCGCAGACTAGTAGAGAATGAAGACGGCCGTGAATATATAGAAAGGTAAAGAAGAAGGGAAAGCAAATAAATTAGGTTAATCTTTATTGGTTTTTAATTACTTCGCTAACCCTTAATTACTAATATTTCTCCCATAATTAAAATAAAATCTGCATTATTACTATCCTCAAATATCTACTAATAACCATAAACTATAATAGTATTAACAATGTATTTAATTTAACAACAAGATCCTATTAAAATAATACTAATACCGATTTAAGTAGTAATTAAATAGTCATATATTGACAAATAATGATATACTAAATTATAAGGGTTTTTCACTTTGTAACCCTAGAGTTTCTACCAAAATATAACATATAAAGGTTTAAGGAAATAATGCCGCAACTGAATATAAAAATCAAATCCAAGACATTAAGAAAAACAAGTCAATTGACTACTAATTCAATATTTTCAAATACACATTTTCTTTTCCAAAACATAAATATACTCATCCGAGTTTTGTCAAATATATATACAAATCTCTTACAAGTCTGCATAATGATAAAATAGCTACTATGACAAAATATGTTTGATTAGTACCATATTAAAATTATCAAACCTTAACAAACAAAATAGTAATTATAATCAATAACACCACAAGGCGTTAAATATAAATATTGACTGAACAACCAAAGAGAAAGACACTTAATGATTTACAACGTATACAAATAATGTATATATATATATTATATTTTCCCTGGTATTTCAGTATTCTACGTCAGAAACACACGAATGGATTTAAGAAAAAATGGGCATGAATTTGGCACGGATCGCAGGCAAGTTCTTTTTTCTTCATTTAAAGAAAAAGAACTTGTGGGACTGAGAGGGAAGATAAAGAAGACAAACAAAAATGAAAGGCTCTGAGATACAACCTGAAGGTTTCAGAAGCGACAACAACCACAAAAAGATCTACTTTTCTTCATCAAAAATTCAAAAAGTAAAACTTGTGGGACTGATGAAAAGGGGAGACACAAGACCGGCCATAAGAAGGGGTGTAAGTAACGTCCGGTCGTTTGTGACCGGATATAATAGGCTAGGTAAAGTGTAAATAACGACCGATCGCTTGTGACCGGTCAAGAATAATCAAAATAGGAGTAGGTAGCGACCGGTCGCCTACGACCGATCAAGTTAACAAGAAAAGGAGAGAGCAAAAGTGACCGGTCAGAGATGAGTTGGAAATTGTGATTGTACGTAGAAGAGCCAGCATGGTAGGAAAAGGGCAATGACAGGCTAGCAACCTCAGGGCTAATGTAAAATACTATAAATAGAGGTACACCCTCATGAAATAAGACACGTTTTTCAATACCAATACAACCTGAGTATTCTATCTGTAAAGTCTTCGATCCCTCTTTCGTCTAATCTCTCTCGTGACAAGGTAATTTGATTAGGACTGTCACAAGGGGTCGAGGTTGGGAAAATGATTGCTTACACCATTTCATTTGAGAAAGGATTGCTTACACCATTTCAGTTATTTTCCTATGAGTCCCACAAACAAACACTCCAAATTATATCACCGCTAAATCAAACATTCATATATGTATAATGCTGTGTCCACCTTGCAATTTTCCTCCCAGAACGTAGCCTAACCTAAGCAGTTGGTTGTTAACAAAAAAATTAGGAGGCCCCCCTTGGCCTTGTGCTACTAGTTCCAATTTGAGAACACTTTGCGGAACCAGGACGAGAAAAGAACGTTGGAGAAGTTATGGTGGACCCATGCACTTAATTACAACAACTGGACTATGAACAAATCTACAAATGCGCCTTAATTTTGACTAATAACTCGTCTTGGGTGGATTTGTAGAGACAATAATACCCAACGACACTTTAATGAGTTATCGCAAAAAAAAAACGACACTTTAATGAGCCAGCAAGCATCTTTATTGGTCTTTTCAATACCCCACCCACATTTTTCTAATACTGTTTTTTTGTCGAAACATTGTCCTAGTAATATATTCTAATGTTTCTCACAAGGAAAACAACAAGATAACTCCAAAAAGAGAGATGGAGTTAAACTACAGGTAATAGATTAGCTGTCTGTCTAGGCTACTATTGGTCCGTTATAACTTTACCAATTGACTAATATCTATACATGATTACATATGAACTGTTAAGATGTAATTGTATTAAATGAACAATAAATCTATAATAAATATACTAATATATCTAAATCATAGCCGTAACTCTGTTTAATTTATAGTATGCTTTCGTAAAGAAAACTCTGTTTGATTATACTCGTAAAAACTACTACTACTATATTTTTTTTAAATTAATCTTCCAAAAAGAAACATGCCCCATCTTCATGGCAAGTAGTATATAAAAAAGCCATACTTGCATGTAGTTCAGTGGTTGTGGTCAGCCGACCAGACTTGACAGAGACTTTGTAAGCTCCTCGTCGCACGGGATCATTCCCCTCCATCCCTTCCTCAACACAACAATACAACATATCCCTCTCTCTCTTTATCCATCATCACTAAAAAAAAGGGAGAAAAAAAAAAAGAATGAGGTTAGAGTAAAAAAGCAGAGAGTTTTCAGGCGTATTACCATTTTACTACGACAACACCACTATTGTACTCTACCTAATCTCATTAAGACTTGGGAAGGCAGAGAGAGAGAGAGAGAGAGAAGAGAGAGAGAGAGAGAGCAAAGTGAGAAAGAGGATAGAAAAGAGAGAGAGAGAGTAGTGTATTGTATTTGTATATCAGTTAGCTGCACTGCTGGTTGTTGTCTTCTTTCTTCATCAACTCCACTTACATCCCCGCCTGCCCCTGCCCACTTCCCGCTGGAAGCAAACCCTAGAGATTTGTCCATTTCTTCCGTTTCCCGTCTCCTTTTTTCTCTTCGATCCTTCCTTCTCCGGCTACTCAATCGGGGATTCTGGATCCGAGATTCAGGAGTCCCCCGTTTTCTCTTCTCCCACCCTTGCTGATTACTTTTGTGTCTGGAACCTTTTGCTTCTGGGGTATGAGTTAGCTGCTTAGAAGAAAGGAATTTTTTTTTCTACTTTGACCGTGGTCTTCTTTTAAGGTCATCCTTTGCTTGACTTGGTCTGACATTATCGATGCTCCATAATGTCCGCTTCCCTGGCGGCGTTTGAGCGTCCGAGGTCTGGACCTACTAACACGGTATGTGTTATTTGTTCCTTTTCCTCATATTCTTTTGTGTTTAATAAACACATTGCCCTAATTATTACATCGATTTCATTTCTTTTTTGTGTCTGATTTAGTCAAAGACTTGGCTTTGTGATCTGTGTCGAAAAATTGAGAACAGGGTTTGATTGGAAGTTGGAGAGTATGCTGAGTTGATTCTTAGCGCGATCGAAGAAATACTCATTCCGTTCTATTCAATAATTTTGGAAATTCCGGGTGATTTTAAGTAGAGTGTGTGTTAGTTCCATTCAATAATTTTATCATTTCGCATCGGATAAGATTCTGAGATCGTGACTCGGTTGGGCTTACAACGTGCATTTATCAATTATAAATTGTATTAATTCACAATTAGTCTGTCGTATCACTTAACTCTCAAATGGATGTCTGCGGCGGCAAGTTTCCCATGTAATTTTGATGCCGTAGGGGAATGTTAGTTAAGGATGCTGTAATTAGTACTCGATTGATTCAGTGCTTTCAGTTGTGTCTGTTAGTCTACTACGCCCTTGCCCTGGGTGTCTTCCTCCTTCATTTATTATCGTTTGTTGTGTTTCAACATAAATAAAATAAATTCTCACTTTGAGATTTTTCAACGTTGATCAACCAATATGTCAACCGCATTGTTTTCCATCGTGGGCCTCTGGAACTAAAATTTTGTTGTGCTCCTAAAGTCATTCATGTTACTGTTTGTTGCTACATTAGAGATGATATTATACACCGAGCTTTGACATTGTATCATGAGCTTTCACCTGCTATCTGAGATAGTGTGATTGAAAAACATCGTCGGAGGTAAAAAAAGCATGCTGGTGAAGAGGATTTGAGCTGAATTGTCAATTCGTCCATGCACAAGTATACCCAATTTTGCAACTCCTTGTGGGGAATTCTAACTTATTACAGTTACTGGAAGTTCTCTTGCACCGTCATGTGATGCATATCATTGATCTCCCTGTTTGTCTAACCAGCATCTCACTTGTGCATGCATGGCCTTACATAAATCTCTAGTGCTGCTGGATTGGACACAGTTTTTGTTAATTATTATCTATTACAGTCCATTGCAGATCATGATTTGAAATTTAGCACTCTATTACTGTACATATACTTGCATGGTTTGAAACCTTAACATTCAGCACATTGTTTGTCAGTTTTGCCCTTTTATTCTCGAGTGGTACCCACAAACAAATACTGTATCGATACATGCGCTGTAAAGCATAATCTAGAAGGCCTCTTCTTGTTTATTTGGGATATGAGTCATAATGCGAAGTTGCTGGATGAATCTTTGTTTACTGACAATAAAGTATCTGCTGTAGTTTGCTTGTTATTCGCCTCTGTGTATTCATGATATATCTGCTTTATGCTGGACTCTTCTGATCTCTGTCACTTTTATTATTCTGATAGGTATTCAAGAGCGGACCTCTTTTCATTTCATCGAAAGGTATGACAGTATTTTTCTTTCAGTTTCCAGTGACATGGTGTTGTTTTTCTTTGCACATTTTCCATTGGGCAATTTTAATTGTATTTGCTTAAGAGCAAGTTCTTTTGTCTGTTTTATCTATTTGCACGTGGAAGCTGAATACAAATCATAATGTTCCTTTGAGCCTTAATTTTTCATGGATGAAAAGACATAAACTCTACGAATGGATTGTGTTTCTTCCATTACTCCCTGCTCCTTGTCATCACCTATCATTTGTTCTCCTTTTAGATGATCCTTCGATTTGTTAATTCCCCGTCCACCAAAGCATACAGAGGGTGAATGTGGAAGAGAAAGAGAGGCAGATAAATGGATTGAGAAGGATAATTTTTTTCTTGCGAGGCATTTTATATTGTCATTGTTGCTTGGCAGGTAGCTCATGCAACATGGTAGTGGCTCAGAGTTCCTCTTCAAAAAAAGATTCATAAGTGGTGGAATTGAAGTTACCAAATTATGAGGAGTTGGAATGAATTTATGCCTAATTGCTACACATATAGGTCCTTGAACCATATTTTCTAAATGAACCAGAGCCGTACCTGCCTATCAGAGTTGTGCCTTGTATGAGATAGAGGTTAGTTCTGAAGTGTTAGGACTAGGGGTATAGTAGAGTTTATTGTTTAGGGCTGGGACTTGATGGTAATTGTGGCATTATAAACCAATATGAAACAATAGACAGGGATTTAGAGAGGGGACATTGATATGTTGTAACAAGTCTCTTGGCCTCTAAGGAGGATTATTGGGGAAAGATAGGCTGGTTCCTAGCATAGGTACCAGAGCTGCTTTCTTAGGTGTTGGATAGTGATTACGAGCAGTAACCCTAACTCAACGATGGATGCGGTGAAGATGGAGCAAGTGGCGATCGGGAGCCGACTCTGACATCACCGTTAAACTGGACAATCTTTCAACGACGGTGAGGAATTTGACGGCCAAGGTTTCTTCTCTACAAGGAGGGGCAAGATCACTGGAGGGGGAGGGTGACAATTCCAGGCGGCCTAATTCATGGTGTTTCGGTGATGTAGGAGGCAACACTGACGAGAGGAGAGAGATGAAAATTCGCAAGCTAGAGCTTCTTGTCTTTGTTGGAGTAGACCCGCAAGGGTGGATCCTTGAAGCAGAGCACTATTTTCTTTGAGTAGGACTGCGATCAGGGATTGCGTTCGCATGGCCAGTGTATGTTTTGAGGACACAACCCTAATATGGTTCAATTGGCTCAAGAACTACATTGACCTTCCCTCTTGGGTTGAGTTCACCGCTCTCTTGATCGAGCGATTTGGATTTTCTTTGAGTGGAAACTGGTTGGCAAGGCTCTGTGCGTTGTGACAAGAAGCTTCGGTGGTAGAGTATCGCTCTCGGTTTGAGTTTTTTTCAGCACATTTGAAAAACATCCCAGACAAGGTATTTCAGAGTATGTTTCGGACGGGACTAAAAGAAGCGGTCAAAGCTGAGCTTGCTTTGTTTGCACCGCATGATTTGCGTGACTTGATGGAATGGCATGTATGTTCGAGGTGAGGAACAATTTGTTTTCTGGAGAAGTGCAGAACCCAAGCCTTCCCTGCAATCAGAAGCGACAGTGTTCGGGGGCAAGATCGATGCCGATTATCTGATCGGACGCATCTCCACCAAATGCAAAATCTAAAATTCAGCGGCAGCGACAGCAAGAACAAAGAATTCCTTGTCGCCAATTCTTTTGCACGTCAGGATTAATGGAGTCCAAAAAATGAGCAAGGCAACGGATGATCGTTCTGAGGAAGAAGGGAAAAGGAAAAGGTTAAAGCAAAAGAAAAGAGAGAGGAAGACACTCAAAAGGTTTGGGATTCGCTGCGGTAGGATTTGCTGTGGTCGTTTTAGGGGAGATTTCGATAACCCTAATTCAAAACCTGCTTCCCGAAGACTGCTGACTTCCTTTGTCGCTAACTCCTCCTGTCAATTTAGAATCACCAATCAACCTTCGGGCAAATTTAGGCGAGTCGGAAGATACTTTGTTGCCTTTCTCCGATTGTCCACCAAGCGCGCGAGGAAAAAGGACGCTGGAAGAGCTTGTAGCAGGAAGACAAAGCAGAGGGTATAGAAGGTGGTAAGGATTCACATACAACAAGGGAAGAGTAGAACCCGTCTTCACCGTACATGTCCGATGGGTCACTGGGAAAGTGAAAGAAGATTTAGGGAGAGTAAGTTTAATCGATTGAAAAGAAGAAACGGTTAAAAAAGGCAGAGAAGACAAGATACTAATCGTACCTGGTAAACACAACCTTGTTGAGGTACTGAAGGATGGCGCTGATAATTTTGGATCAAAGAGTACGACAGGTTAGAAGTTGCTTTCATGGCAGTGTTGGCTCTAGCAAAGGCATATCCACCACTTTCGAGGCTACTAACAATACTGACCTTGAGTTTGCCATAATACATGCTTCCTCAATGGTCATTGCTTTCAATGGATATGAACAATCGAACAAATTGGATCAGTGCTTTGTCCTCCACGTATTCCAGCAACAAGACTCGCAGAGGAGTCCAGTTGCAGCTAGTTTGGATACTTATTACTGCTGCTACTGCTGGAACGAGAACAATTGCATCCTTTCCACCTTGAGGACAAGGTGGTTGTTTTGGAGGGAGTGATGTTTGGACTAGGGGTATAGTAGAGTTTATTGTTTAGGGCAGGGACTTAATGGTAATTGTGGCATTATAAACCAGTATAAAACAGTAACCTGGGGTTTAGAGAGGGGGCATCGATATATTGTAACAAGTCTCTTGGCCTCTGAGGAGGATTATTGGGGAAAGTTAGGCTGGTCCCTATCAGGACCCATCATTTTAGTACAAGGTAGAATAACACTACAAGGGCGGAAAGTTGTAGCTGTTACCCCTCTATCAGCTGATCCCAGTGCTTCATAACTGTTCATGGATCTTCACGTTACTTTATGTTTGCATTAGATTGTATGATTATATGGTCTCAATTGTTGTTGGTGCGCAGGTTTAGGTTGGAAGTCATGGAAAAAGCGCTGGTTTATTCTCACAAGAACGTCCCTAGTATTCTTTAAGAATGATCCGGTAAGTTGATTGAGCTACAAATGTGTTGTGGCATGCATGGTTTTACATATATATTTTGAGGTCTCATAGGTTACTATACCTTCCTTAGAATTTGCTGTGAGTGCTTCGGTGCAAGACTTATTATGACTTTTTCCTGTCTGTCCTGTATTCTTCCTTATTATAGCTTAATCAAACACAACCAGTGCTCTACTGCTCTTTCCTATCTCCTGATGTTAAGTTTGCATCAAATAAGTGCACTGCTCACTTTTTTGCATTTATGATTTACATAACTATTGATGTGTAATCAATCTTATGCATTGTGTGTAGAGTGCACTGCCTCAGAGAGGTGGGGAAGTAAATCTGACACTGGGAGGCATTGACTTGAACAATTCTGGAAGGTATTAATTTTATAATGTCTACAATTATCTCCGTTTAGTGCTCACTTTATGTTTTCTAATTTCCTGCATGGCAAGTACAGTGTTGTAGTGAGAGAAGACAAGAAACTATTGACTGTACTGTTTCCAGATGGACGTGATGGACGAGCATTTACACTTAAGGTATGGATAGCTATTCAGTATTTGTTTGTGATTGATTAATTGAGGGCCTTGGTATTGGTTTAAGCTTTCTTTTTCCCTTTTCCAAATAAAAAGTTTCTTTCTATTCATTGAACGCCTTCAGGCTGAGACATCAGAGGATTTATATGAGTGGAAGTCGGCGCTGGAGGCAGCTCTTGCTCAAGCACCGAGTGCTGCCCTAGTGATGGGACACAATGGCATATTTCGCAATGATACTTCTGATCCTGTTGAAGGGACTTTCCCACAATGTTCGTTGACATCCTTTAAAACATCACCAGTGAATATCCTTGTAAAGTTAAACCATAAGAATTATCCTGTGCTCTCTGCTGAGTTACTCTTTACCGCTATTTTTTCCAGGGAGGGACAAGCGACCGGTCAAGTCCCTGGTTGTTGGAAGACCAATTTTGTTAGCATTAGAAGATATAGATGGAGGTCCCTCCTTTTTGGAAAAAGCCCTTCGATTTCTTGAGGCTTGTGGTATGCTTGCATCTCTCTATAATGTGAAACACACTGGATTATTATTGCCTTAGGCTAATGGAGTTTTTTTAAACTGAAGGGACAAGTGTGGAAGGAATCTTGAGACACTGTGCGAATGTGGAAGAGGTAGAGCACAGGATTCAGGAATACGAGCAAGGTGCTTCTCATCTCTCATTTTTCATGGGTTATGAGACTTTAGTAATTTATCGGAAACTATACTACTTGTGTGCTGATTACTGTTCATCTTGCAGGCAAGAATGAGTTTGGCTCTGATGAGGATGCTCATGTTATTGGCGACTGTGTTAAGGTAGTTCTGAGATGCTCAATATTTTCCTTCAAATCTTTCTTGTTAACTAGTTGGATATTCATATGTGGTAATGATGTGCAGCATGTACTTCGAGAGCTACCTTCATCCCCTGTTCCAGCCTCATGCTGCACTGCCTTGCTTGACGCTTACAGTAAGTTGATTTTTCTTAATTTTGTTCTAAGGTTACATGTACAAGTGTGAAATTATTGAACTTTCTGCGTTGCTTTGTTCTACGATTGCATTACGCTAACTTTGCACACCAAACAACTAGTATGATATTGCTAATCTGGAGCTGAGAACTACTCTAAATGATTTTGCCTATATATTTGTGCAACTACTACCCTAAATTTTTGTCTTTTGTGCTGCTAAGCATGTCTGAGGGGCCTTTTTTTTAATATACTTCACTTTTATTTCTTGGTGTGTAGCTGGAGTCTTATTTAAGCTTGTATACGTCATGATTGGTTTGTTCAACCTTTTACCATTTGCGAATATATATGTAAATAAGTGTATTTGTTGCTTGTGTGTTCTTTAATCAACAAGAAATTGAGCGCAAGGATTCGTGTAAATGCAATGAGGTCTGCGATACTGGAGACTTTTCCAGAACCAAATAGGCGACTGTTACAAAGGTGCTCCTTCAGCTTATTTCTTCCTCCATCCTTTTCTCATAGATATCCTGTATAAGTTCTGATCATGTTCTATTTTTTTTTGCCTATACTGTCCCATTTAGATATCCTGTATAAGTTCTGATATTTCCTGAAATGTTCGGCGATTGGCATGTCATGTTTGTGCTCTTACTGGGCCGAAGGAAGAATAACTAGACCAGATTTTTCATGTAAAAAGTGATTATGAGGGCATATCTATGAGGATGCTTTCTTTGTTTCATAGGACCCAAAGAATTACGTGTAGCAGTTTCTTGTAGGCCAGTTGTTGTTTGGTTATGTTCTGCTTTATTGGATTTGGATTTCTTATTAATTGATTCTAGGTTTATGAAAAATTTGATGTGGGCATCATTGATCGGGGGTTTGCCTGACTTCACAAATGAAGGTCTGTTTGAGTCGTCAGATTGTGTAGCTGTTACTTTACACTTTAGGAAACTTAAATATTGAACATTCAACAAAAAATTCATAAGAAAGAAAACACCAGATAGAGGGTAATTGATTCTTGTCTGTAGGGGATATGCAACAGCTTCAAGTTACTGTTAAAGTTTTTGCCTTCTGTTATGTTTTAATCGGCTGTGCATGTTACTTTGCTGGTTTCTAATTTGTATCTTCCTTCTCTTGCCAGAATTCTAAAGATGATGCACGCAATAGCCTCACACTCTTCTCAAAATCGGATGACTCCATCTGCTGTTGCTACTTGCATGGCTCCTTTGCTTCTTCGGCCTCTTTTGGCTGTGAGTGGAGATGGATGATGACTTCGACACAAATGATGACAACTCTGCTCAACTTCTCGCAGCTGCAAATGCTGCTAATAGTGCAGCTGGAATTGTCACAACTCTACTAGAAGAATACGACAACATTTTTGACGTAAGATTGGGATACATAGTTGTTGAACTTCCTATTGGCTTAGAATCTTTTGTTACTTCTTTTTCCCCTACCCTTGGAATTCAGTAGTTTTTTCTTAGCCTACAATTCTATTTTATTCATCTGCTGCTGCTGCTGCTGATGTTACCAAGCATCCTCAAGAACCCCCGCAGAATATGAAAGGTCATTTATTTGAGAAATGAGTGGTTTTCCCCCCCCCCCCCCCCCCAACCCCCCCCCCCAAAAAAAAAAAGAGGACTACTTTTGTGGTTTGCAGTCTTTGTTCAAGAAAGCATCAGATCTTTTTATTATTGGTCAAATTCTTGTTTCTGAATGCTTCTGTATTAGCCCTTTTACCATGACTTACTCCTGCTCATCTCACGTTAGGATGATACTCTACAGAGGTGCTCAATGTCTGCTGATTCACGGATTGAGAATAGTGTAACTGAAGATTCAACTGATGATGATGATCCAGTTAGCAAAGAGAATGGATATCATGATGTTGAAAATGGTGAACGTGATACTGATGATGACCAGGAACGCATTCTCAGTGGTAAATTGAGTGAGGGCAGTGACTATTGTGGCAGTGATCTCTATGACTATAAGGTTCTGTGTGTCTTTCTTATCTCTCTGTTTCTCCTAATCTGCCTCCCTTAGATTCTGTTGATTGGGCATGCTTAAGGTTTACAGAGTACAATAAATGTAATTGTTATTTGCTTTTGCAATGAATGATCTGTTTTTTTAATCCTCTGCAACTTACTTTCTGTGCTGGTGTTTCCAGGTTCCAGTGTTGGGGGTTCATGATTCTGATGATTCTGCAGGTGTTAATCGTGCCTCAGGAAATTCGAAGGCTTTTGTTGATTCTCAAAATTCTAAAGAATCAACCCCTGCTACGAATGAACATATTAAGCATAAAGTGAGTGAAAGCACAAGTAATGTAATTGAGTCCCCTGTTACTCCTTCTGGAGATAACTATCGGTCCATGGGGGAGATCTTGTCATCCATGGATCCTGGGCCTCCTCTACATATGTCTGCTGCTGAATCAAGCACTGACAAGTCAGGTAGTAAAGTTGTAGGATCCAGCCTCACTGTTAAGCGTTCAACCTTCTGGGGGGGAAGAAATGCTGTGAGTCTGTCTCTATTTCCTGATCTTAATCTCTGGGATAAGCTGTGTTTGCCGCTTAATTAGGAATGCTCAATTTTGTGCTTTGTGTTGAAAAGTAACTTGGTCTTTTTCTGCTATCAAATTTCAGGGACGAAAGAATCTTTCCATGGAGTCAGTTGACTCTTCTGTAGAGGAAGAGTAAGACTTCTTAGATTCTTCTGTACTCTTTCAAGTATATTAATGACTATCTGCTGTGATGGCTCCTTTAAGTGCCAAGTGTGTGTCTATAGCTTCATATTCATATTATGACTCATCCTAAATGAAAAAGTAAAGGGGAAAGGATATTATTTAATGGTAATATATCTTGTTGTCTATGACTTTATAGTATTGTATTCTTGTCCTTAAATGTACTAGTAGTATATGTCTTTGGCTTCAGTTCCTAATGAACACTTCATATATGCAGACTTGCTATCCAGAGGCTTGAAATTGCTAAAAATGATCTGCGTCATAGAATCGCAAAAGAGGTTGGTTTCCACTTTCAGCACACTGTTCACATGATATTATTTGCTTGATACTGATGTTCATGTACAACCACTCATAGGCCCGGGGAAATGCCATTTTACAAGCCAGTTTGGAAAGGAGGAAACAAGCGTTGCATGAGCGTCGATTGGCGCTTGAACAAGATGTATGTTTTCTATTTTGGTGTTTTTCCTTGTGGTTTCTTCTTGAATTCTTAAAGAAATCCACCGTGATCTTCTCCCTCTCATGCTTTGCAGCTATTTATTCTGGTAATGTGAATATATTCAAATCAGACAAACCGAAGTCTTTAGAAAACAAATGGCTTCTAGGACCAGTTGTAAACATCAGAGGTTTATACTGTGATTTGGAAAGGAGTTTTGATGGGACAAGGGTGTTTTTGTTTATTCATACCACTGGCTTAGCGATTAACGATCACAATTGTGATGTAAAACGATTTCTTGTTGTTCAAGTGATCCTCTTATTATTGTCCATCTCAAACTCGATCTTCTCTGGAGTAGTCTTCTCCTTAGTATGACTTGATGGTATCTGATGGGACCACAAGAAGAGACCAAGGCAGTACATATTCACGTACACACACAGAAAACTAAGGGGAGCACTAGGGAGTGAAATGCCGGCTGGTGAGGGGTAAAGGTAGTGCTTGGTCGACTACAAAAAAGGGGGTGTGCAGTGTTTGGCGTGTGTGGGCTTTAGGCCTTGTCGGTTAGTGACTGGCTATTTAAGGAAATGTAGTAGTGTGAGTAGGGATCGTTGATTGTCATTTTGTAGGCCACTCTGTGGAAATTGGTAGGCTTAGCCTGATTTACTTCTTTTGGCAGGGAACCCTTCCCTGATCTATCCTTTTTACTACTGTTTTATTGCCTATCTCTGCTATCAATGAGAACTATCCTTTCTGGGTTGTCTTAAATTGCCGTATTGTGTGTGCTATTGGGGTCTGGTTTCATCAATTGGTATCAGAGCCACCGATCCCGATTCAGATGGCGTTGAGTCGCCATGAACTCAAGTAAACATTAGAAAAGTTGCAGAGGAGGGCGAGAGAGTTGGGAGAACTCACTGCACTTTGGAAAGCTAAGAGGGATTCAACAATCTGGCAAATCGAGGAAGAACAGAAGAGCTACAGTGGGGAAACGGTGAAGAGAAGTAGTGACAGCTCCAACGAACATCGACCGACACTAGCCGGAATGAAGCGAAACCCAGAAGTTGGTGAACGAGTGTTTAACGGGAAGAAGAAACAAAAGGAGAAGTTGGAGGGGAGAAATGAGTCAAAAAAGTTGAACGGGGTGGGAAGGCCAAATCAGATGTTGTATGTGGGGTTGCTGTTTCGAGGAACTAAATCAAAGTGCAGAGGTGAAGAACAGAAGTCCGGGAAAATCAATAAAAAACGGGGGAAGAAAGAATCTCTTCATCAGCCACTTAGAGATGGCAGATTTGGGGAGTCTAGCAAGAGAAGAAGACAGAGGGAGATTGCTCGGAGGAAGAAAAGGAAAAAGAAAAGGATGAAGCGGAAGGACAGACGGAAGCGGTTTGTACCTGGTAATGGGTGCGGTAGAAATAGGGCAAATCTCTTCCTTAGTTCACGATCTGCCTTCCCCAGCCCACCACCGTGTTCAGCCAATACGTTTAGATGAGCTCCGTTCTCTGAATCGAAACCCACAAGAAGAGACCAAAGGCAAAGGAGCCCAGAGGTAATATTTTGCCGACCTTCTATTTTAAGAAGGAAGGTAGGAGAAATTGAGAAGAAAAGAAGGAAAAATAAGATTAGAAGAAAAAAAAGGGCGAAGAGGAAAGAGCTTAAAAAGAAAAAGAGAAGGAGATTGGTAATCAGCCCGGATAGAAAAACAAATGGGGAAATACCTGCTACCAGAAACGTGTGCAAGATGATGGTGCATCTATCCATGCCAAGGTTCCGCACGTATGGGAGAAGAGGCTTCAGGCAGAAGAGGAGATGGCTCTGGATTCAAAGGTACTTGATCGTCTCCCGTCAATTCTTCTCCAAGCGAGCGGCAAAGAGGATCGCGAAGAAGTTCCAGGAATGACACAATCAGAAGCAAAGTTTCCAAAGATTTCGAGAACGTTCAAACATATGTGCCCGGTCATCAACCCTAGGCGAGAGGATGAAGCGGCAAAGGAGATTGAAGAGGTGTTGGTGGTTGTGGCTGTCGTTCAAAGGATTGGCGAAGGTGCACGGCGAAGCTGGTCCAGAATCGGGTCATTCTCTCCATCTCTTCGCCAACCCAGTTTATGTTATTCTCCATCTATTGTGCTCGGCAAAAACCCCAACCTCGACAACAACTTGGATTAAAGTTCATCAAATCAGTGGAATCCCCAATTCGATATTTTTTTTTCCACCGCTGCTTGCTGCTAGCTGGTCTTGGGTTGGAGCGACCACCTTACGGGACACCTTTGGGAGGCTAATAGTGGATTATCAGCTTCTGTACGATCTCATTAGGCTAATAGTGAGTTGTACCTTTGGATCACTGCTACTTTTCTTGGGTTGAAGATGGATTCGCTAGGACTGTTGTTGCCTGGGATCATGGCTGGTTTTTTTTCCTTTTCTTCTCCAACCTTGTCCCCAAGGTTGTTTTTAGGGGGGAGTGATGATGGGACCACAAGAAGAGACCAAGGCAGTACATATTCACGTACACACACAGAAAACTAAGGGGAGCACTAGGGAGTGAAATGCCGGCTGGTGAGGGGTAAAGGTAGTTCTTGGTCGACTACAAAAAAAGGGGGTGTGCAGTGTTTGGCGTGTGTGGGCTTTAGGCCTTGTCGGTTAGTGACTGGCTATTTAAGGAAATGTAGTAGTGTGAGTAGGGATCGTTGATTGTCATTTTGTAGGCCACTCTGTGGAAATTGGCAGGCTTAGCCTGATTTACTTCTTTTGGCAGGGAACCCTTCCCTGATCTATCCTTTTTACTACTGTTTTATTGCCTATCTCTGCTATCAATGAGAACATCCTTTCTGGGTTGTGTTAAATTGCCGTATTGTGTGTGCTATTGGGGTCTGGTTTCATCAGTATCCCTTAAGACTTTTTTCATCACATTAATATAGGTCCAAAGACTGCAAGAGCAGCTTCAGGCTGAAAGAGACCTTAGGCTGCTTTGGAGGTTGGTTTGAGCATGTCTTCTGGCCAGTTTTCTAGTTCACGTGGAATGGATTCCAAGGTCTGTAAACTTCTTAGATCACCATGCTGTTGCTTTTACTGTCTACTTTTGTTTTATATCTTATTGCTCTATATACTATTTGGTGAAAGTTGAGATGTTCTGCTTGTCTTGGTGTTTCAACTGTGTAGACAAGGGCTGAGCTTGAGGAGATTGCTCTCGCAGAAGCTGATGTTGCCAGGTTAAAGCAAAAAGTCGCTGAGCTGCACCATCAACTGAATCAGCAACGGCAGCATCAGTTCAGCTCTCTATCTGATGTGTATGACCGGTATCTTAAGTGGCATACCCATAATTTTCTACCAAGTTGTGATTGCTTCTTCATCTTTGCTTATATTAAAAATGAGATAGGATATATAAGGATGTCAGGGAACAACTATAAAGGCTTCACGGAAAAGTTCGGCTTTAACTTGTCTGGAAATATTAGTTTGTTCACCATTTTTACTAAACAGGGCCAGATATAGACCTTATACACGAGGGTTTTGTGATTCTATATGCACATAGTCAACGAACTATAATCCTCACACAACCAACAACTCAATGCAAACGATTTTTTTTATCTCAGTGAAACAATAACGATGTTTCAAGCGCATTATTTTCCCTAAACATCCATTGTGGTCTAGCTTGCTTGAGTAGTTATGACTTGAATTCCTTTTGTGATAGCGCCATTTATAAATTTCATTGAGGCAATTCTGAGCTCTTCTTAAATGACGGACTGATAATTTTAGATCGGCTTGTGCAGCAGATTTCTTCAGCAAGATTTTGACAGCACCCTTGCTTTTTGTAACCATGAGCGGAGGCAAAGAAATGAGGTAGGTGTTTTAGTTTTTCCCTGCAAGTATGTTACCACTTGAAGTTGCTCGATCTCTGTCATCTTGTCTGATATTGTTGCTTGCTTACTATCCAGCCGGAGGGTTTTCTTGGGCCTGATTTGAGGAATATTAAGGGACAAGCTTTAGCCACCGGGAGCAGCAACAGCAGGCTTCCGTCACGTAACAAGCAATTCCTTGATTCTAGTAATATTAACAGCAACGGGTTCAGTGAACCAAAAGGCAGTGATGCGTCTGGTGGCATTTCAATGGATGAATTCGGTGCTGTTGATTCTGTTTCGGTTCCTTCCACATCCCGTGTGCCTGAGGTATGTAACGACTTTATAGATTTTGCATATTCCGCGTTCCTTTATGGTTGTCTTTCAGTATAAGGTTTTTTTTTTGAAAAAAATATTATATATAAAGTTTGAATCTGGGATTCTGGCAGCTTGTAGACTTTCCAAGGCATCATCCTCCAACAACTGCATCTTCAACGCTAGTAGAATTAACGACCCGGCTAGATTTCTTCAAGGAAAGAAGATCCCAGCTCATGGAGCAGCTCCACAACCTAGACCTTACAAGTAATACTTCGCAGGACTTGGTGTACAGACAATCTTCCCCTCCTTGGAGCTGAAAGGCGCACTCATTTGACAAACTGCGTAATATTAATTTTATTGCTCCTGATGATCCATCAATCCTTTGAGAAGGGCTCGCTGTCAAGCAAGTAGATCCCGGATTTGTTAGAATCAGGAGCAGTGCTTCCTTCCACCTTATGTTTTGTGTTTATTTTGTACATCCTCAATCTGATGACAACTGCATATAGTAATAATGCTCGTGTGTCTATCTCTTTGCAAACTGCATCTTCTTGGTTCTCTATTTTATTTTATTTTATTTTTTGGTCCTTGAGGTTTTCTTTTCAGACAGTTTTGCCTTTTTAGATGTTTTATGAGCTAGTAGTGGCATTTTAGCAGCGTGTGTATGTTATTCTGATGTGGCGTGCATTACTGTTGTGTCCGTCTCGTCCGTGTGCTCATGTATGAGGAAAAAGAAAAAAAGAAAGGGGATAGCAAAAACTTGGTATATCTACCATGTTGTATGTATAATTTCATTCATTTGTAACTGCAGTTTGGCTCTTAGGTGGTAATATTCTGAAATGAGGATTCTGAAATGAGGACAATGTATGTTCTCAATCAGGTTTCTGTTGTTCCATGTTAATCCTTATATCCTAAACACAATTTCTTATCTGAAATGCTTTTTTTCTTTTTGTTAATGAATGGGTACAAGAATGCCAAGGAGAATGAAATAAGTGTTCCCTTCCACCCACATAAAAGGTCGGACCAATAGCATCAGCCAACCTTGTTTACCTTTTGTGGACGTACTTAATGCCTAAAGCAAGCCCGTGCGGTTGAATGAGTTGGGAGCTCAATCAGAATTCCAATCAACTGGGTTGTTTTTTGTTAAATTAAATTTGAATTATTATATCTTTCGAAATATAAGTTCAAATTTAAATTTTTTGTACTATTGTTTATCTAAATTTAATTTTTTAAAACAAGATCAAACATGAATATATTTTGAAAAGTTTAAAATTTTATATTAATTACATGTATATATTCATATATATATATATATTAATGAGATTTATGATTCATAATATCATTTGTGTATTATTGTAAACACATAACCTCATTTTAGTGTATCATAATATCAATTTTAATGAATCATAATATTAAAATTAATGAATCAAAGTTAATATAGTAAAAAGGCACCTTAGACAGCAAAGCAGTCCAGTTAGCAGCTGACTGGGACTGCCAAATCACTGGACCACGTGTATCTTTACGCAGAACAGCTGCACCGTCGAATTTGCCCAAGCTAGACAATCTCGCAAGAAAGGGATAACAAAGTGAATATTCTTAAATGAGTCACATGCCACCCAAGGAGTTTGTTTTAGCCAGCCACTTTGAAAGGACCGAGGTACTGACCGAACAGCTCTGAACTGTTAGATCCAGAGAAACTCCTTCTTGAGTCTTTCACAAAGAAAAGAAGTGTGGAAGCTTTGTATAAAAAAAAAACAAGATAGGATATGCTTGTATTGAAAACTTAAAAGGAATTTACAACCTAGCTTCCTATCTTGGCATTAGACAAAGTGACTTTGTTTAATCCTACACTCAAACCTCTAAAGATTAATAGATTAATTGATCAATACAACGTGAGGAGTGTTTGGGTGCAAGAGTAAGATGAACCTTGCTAGCATAGAATTGAAATATACGAGGTAATCTCTCAAGATAAAAACTCTCACTGAATGTGCAAAACGATTGCTCTGAAAAGGACTACAAAGTATTGGATGTACTATAATCGTTGAATACGACGTAACTAATGTTCTCCACTAAGTGAATGGAACGACTCCACTATGCCCTTTTCCCATGATCATATTTCTGTATAAATACATAAATAGTATATGTTTAACTGCTCTGCGCATGACTTGGTTAACCAGAAAGATAGTGCTCCACATTCTGTTGTTTGCGTTCTTGTATGCAATAGTACTTGGTGATAATGTAGAACTAGCTCTGCTCCCTGGCTATGTCTTTGCAAGCTCCAAGAATGAGTTGGTCATCAGATCGACTTTCACTGAGCTTGTCATCATCTGCAAAACAAGGTTCCAACAAGTTCCCCCTATTGCTGATGATGGAAAACTCGGTGTATCCGCGGTGGTACCTGAAAAATATAACAGAAACAACAAAAATGGGGAAACCGACTATGTCTTGGTTCCCCCTCAAAATATGCATAACAATTCCCCCTTAATCTTTGCATATAAAAGTACGATAAGTGCAAAAACAAGAAACTAGTGAGCTAGAGTAAAAAAAACATCAAAGCACCATGCAAAGATTATTAAAAATAAACCAAATCCAGACGAGGTCTATAAAAGGCACTTGTAGTCCAAACCGAGTCACCTGCACAAAAACCATCCGCGGGATACATCGCTTCCCCTTTTTGCCAACATCAGGGAAGGGTGTGAGTGTCTGTAGAACAGCATGATGTCTAAAAACAACACCATTCAAAGCAACCCATTATCTCAATCCAATAACAACCAAAAAAGAAAGAACCTAACATCTAAGGGGATAAGCCAGGGGGGCTTGAGACCACAACCCAACATCAACCATCCACATCAGCAGCTCCCTTGTCTCCAACCAAAGTCCCTCCTTCTGTTTGAACATCCACTCCTTCGGGGACAACAACAACAATGAATGCCTCTGAGAAAGTCTCCCTGAACTCTTCAACTAAATGCTTGACACCACTCTCGAAGATATCCATCGTCTTTCCATGGTTGTCTTGCGGGAGATCAATTAGCTGGTCCACCTTCTTTGCCAGAGTGACTAAGGCATCCTCAAGATTTTGGACTTTTTCAGACAAGGACTCAGTCTCAGGGTTAGAGTTGGAAGTAGAAGGGAGTGGTTTTTTGGAGATGGAGAAGGGGTTGAAAGGAACTTTGAGCTGAACAAAAGGAGTTTTGTTGTACAAAGTGTGTCCACGTATGTTAGTGTCCATGATACGGGTCGCTTTGGAGGCATTTAATTTGATGTTTGTGTGTGTGAGTAGCTTAGGGATCCAGAAAACGTAACCAAGAGAATAACGAGAGGTTGAAACGGAGGAGACCATACGATGATGAATAAGTTGGGGAAGATTTATTCGCTTTTTGTGGATAAGGCAGTACATGATGGCTAGATCTAGGGGACACACAAACTGATTTCCCTCCTTCATAGGCACAAGATTCTTAATGACTATTGTGTGAAGCATCTAGTGTACATTAGACAAAGCAGGGCAGTCTATAGAATGACCCACTCTACTGTTTGGCAAGAAGAAGTCATAGAACTCATGTGCTTCAACAAATCCTAGCCCAGGAAATCCAATGCGGTCATAAATATCAAGGCCAGAAGTGGGAATAGCAAGATGAGTAGTAATAGCCTTACGGTCCAAAATCGGAGGGGTACCATGCACTTCAGTCATCAATTTTCCCTTTCGGATAACACAACTTTGATAAAAATCATATGCCTCAGCCTCATGATAGGTTTGAATTCCAATAAACAGATGGATCCAGTTTTGAAAACAAAGCATATCTTCAAACATTGAAAAGCCCATTGACTTTAACCAATCAAGATCGAGTAGTTTTCCTTTTATCAGATTTCAAGATTCCATGGAGTCATCAGGAGGGAGAGTGTAGACGGCATTGGGATGTCTATTAACCCTTGCTTTGGAGGCAAAGGAACTGATTGGATCGAGGACACAGTCGCTTCCTAGTCGAAGTTATTCTGTGTCTGACTCACCCTGAGTGGATGAGTTTGTGTAACTCTTTTTCTCCTCAGCCTTGGAGAGTACGATGTTAGCCGAGGGAGTGGCTTTGACAAAGATAGTAGGAGTTGATGCAGGGATGATTGTTTTACCTTGAGGGTGAAGGTTTCTAGTGGAAACAAGAGGACGAGAGTGAGCGATTTTGCATAAACGGGTTTTCTTTGGAGGTGGTGATTATTCAGCTGGAGTAGTTGTAGTGTCTGGGTTAGGGTTTGCAAAAAGGTTTGGTATGTCGAGGGATGGAGTTTCTTTGGGAGGCGAACTAGTAACATGAGCAACTATAGATATGGATCCGATTTGGATTTCGCCATGAGATGGGGACTTGGGTAGTGTAGACTGGGTGATAGTGTATGAAGTGGGTAGTAATTGAGTTTTCGGGGGGGGGGGGGGTAGATTTTTGCTGTGGGTAGGTAGGTGAGTGAACAGGGGTTTGGGGTGATTTTTGTGGAGATGAAATATTAGAGGGAAGGGAGTGTACAATAGCCATGGATGGAAGATGAGATTCGACTTCAGGGGTGGGGAGCAAAGTTTCATGTTCCATAGTTTTGGGCTTGACATCCATAGACATGAATGGGGCAATGGCGGTGGAGGCGGAAGTAGATTAGGGGTTTACTGAGCTTGAAGGGCGGTTAGTTGGTTGATGAGAGCTTGAAGAAGTTCGGGATTGTTGGCTACACCGAGAGGAATATTGATGTTAGGGTTTGGGTTGGACGCCATGGCTAGGGAATTGGTAAGGTTCTATGTTGAACGTAGAAGGTAAGAGAAGAAGATGAGTGAAAAAGCTGGCTAGGGGATATGGTGAGAGAAATGAGAAAGAAGACAGAGGATAAAAACAGAAAGTGTATGAAACTGGATTACCGATTTATCAGGAAAGGTGTTGGGATTGGGAACAAAAAGAGGATATAGATCGTCGATTTTGCACGCGAGAAGCTAACTTATGGATTAAGATTTTTAAAGTTACTATAAGAAAAGGAGATACTACCTTGGCTAGCTTGCACGAGTCATCTTGAGTTGGGATCGTAGTGTCTCAAATGGTCCTTGTTGGAGTCGTTTGGTGAATATGTTTGTAAGTTGATCCAAAGTTGGGACATAGTCTAGCTGCACCAATCCCTTTTCAACACAACCTCATAGAAAATGATGTCGTATTTCGATGTGCTTTGTTCTGGAATGATGAACATGATTTTTAGACAAGTCAATTGCACTACTGTTATCACAAAATATAGTAGTACAAGAGGAGAGAAATGGTAGTCCTGAAGTTGTTGTTGTTTCCTTAAAATATGTGCACAACAAGCAGCAACGGACACATATTCATCCTCAACTGAGGATAGTGCCACTGTGTTTTGTTTTTTTAGCTCTAAGATACAAGACAAAGCCCTAAGAACTGGGCAATACCAAATGTATTGTTCCTGCCAAGGAGAGAACTTGTAAAGTCAAAATCACTATAATCCATTAGTGTGAAATCAGTGGTACTCGGGTACCATAAATATAGATCATGTGTGCCTTTAATGTAATAACCCGACTTTATTTCAGAATTTTCCTAATGTCGATTTGTTTGCTATCTTTTTTATGTTATTTATGTCAATTAGGACGTCTATGGCATTAGTGAGGAAGCGAGGGATAAGGAGGTCATTTTCCCTCTCTTTATTTTGGTAAGTGGATTATAAGGAAAAATAATTCCTTATTTTGTTTTATCGCTATTCCTTCCCGATCAGTAACATTTTTTCTCCTGACAGTTCATACGTAGCGCTCTGCAACATCTCCTTCTTTGATGGTTTGAATTGCTCTCGAATTTGTTTGTTTGCTGCTCTAATTCTCTGTTGCTGTTCGGGTCGTTCTCCTCTACGAATTCAGGTTCGATTCCTTGTGATTCCGGTGGTTTTCGTTGCTGTTTTGGGAGTGCAGTTTTTTCTGATTTTTGGGCTGTTTGGTTTGTGAATTCAGTGTCGCTTTGTGCATCTCCTCTGCTGCTTTTCGTTCGGCTATGCTCTTCAAACCGATGTAAGTGGGGGATGGAATCGGGGTGGTTTGCTCACCCTCGGGGACTGATTTTAATTGTGTTTTTGGTTGAGATTTGTGATGTTTTGGTTGTATTCTTGGATGGATTGCATTGGTATTTGATTCAGCAAAACCCCCGAGGGTACTGTTTTGACAATTCTGAAGTTTTTGCTGATTTGGTGATGAATTATATGTGTTTTCGGCCTCTGTTGCGTTTCTAGATTTCTGCAGTTTGCGCCATCTAGACTTCCATCCGGACATGTAAGTCCGGACAGGTCGTCTGGCGCGACAGTTCCGTCTGTGTTTTTGAAGTGTCCGGACATGCGTCCGGACATGTAAGTCCGGACAATATGCGAGGATGTTTTCTGATTTTACTCTCGGCACAAGTTCAGACACATGTTCAGACTTCTTCAGGTTTCAATTTTGACATGTGTCCGGACACATGTCCAGACGTGTCTCTGGTTTTCAGTTCGCAACGTGTCCGTACATGCAAGTTCGGACGCATGTCCGGACACACCTACTGTTTTGTCTATTTTACTCGTTTGAGCTCCGTTTTGACTTTTGTTTACGGGGTATGGTTCCCTAAGTATGAATAAGAGATTTATGCTTGTGTTATGCTTAAGCATATTTGATATGATATTTTGATTAAATGGTTTTGGGACCTAGTTACTTAGCTTCTGAGCCTTGGATAGTTGGGTCGGGCTGTCCCGTAGCATGCTGCGCAGAAATTCCTTCTATTTAAGTTCCTGAGGGTATCCCTTAGGACGTTTAGTGACCGACGGGTCCATTAGCCATCTCAACGGCTTCTAATGTACGATCTTAGGATCCATAGGACATTGTGTGAGTCCTTCTGATGTGTTAGCGGGTTTCTAGTGTCCTACCCTATGATTTCGTTTCTGCAAGTCCGGCTAATGTTTTGATATGGCATTCTGTCCAGCTTTGGAATTTGCTCTGCTTCTGATTTGTCTATTTTGAGTGGGCTTCCTTGAGGAAGTCTTCTGCTTACTAGGCTGTTGAGCTCACCCCTTTATTCACTTATGCAGATTGAGCGCATGGAGAACTATTTCTTCCTCCTCTCTCTATGGAGTTATGATTTATGCTTATGAGTTCTACTAGACTTTGTATTTTTTTTGCGCTCATACGCTCTTTTGTACTATGTAGCCTTCGGGCCTATGCTATGTATTTACTTTCGGTTGGTATTTCGAGATATTGTAAACTCTTTCCTATTTATGCAAGTGCGTTGATTTGGATTTGAATTCGATTTGCGTTAGAGCTTTGCGTTGTTAGGTAGTAGACACACGGCGTGTAACGTCCCTAACTCCTAGGCCGGTTTTAGGGTCGTTACATTTAGTGGTATTAGAGCCAGGTTGGCTTTCTTTGGTGGTTGTGGGGTCCGTCTGTATGCCTGAATGATTGTGATGTCTGCTGATTGAGTGTTTGATGATTTCTGATGAGTTTTGATGTTTTATTCCTTAGTATGCCTCCCCGACGCTCAGTGAGAAGCACCCTAGAGAGCGGGACTCCACAGAGAGACCACACCACTATAGTCCAGCAGGTGGTGTCCCAGGTTCTGCAGTCTTTACGAACCACTGCTGTGCTAGCAGCTGGAGCTGGCAGTTCGGGGGAAAGCAATGTGAAGGCGCTTCATGAGTTCTTGAAGCTAAAGCCGCCTTCCTTTGATGCTAGTGGCGACCCAGAGGAGACGTGCCACTGGGTTACAGCCATCAAGGATTTACTGAAGGTGATGGGCTGTAAGGAGGAGCAGAAGGTGAGCTTTGCCACCTTCATGTTTCAGGCGGAGGCTAAGGAGTGGTGGAAGACGGTAGAGGGGAAGTACCCCCATCATTGGTCTTGGGAGCAGTTCAGAGCCTACTTCAACGAGTAGTTCTACCCTGATGTCTTCAAAGATCAAAAGATCGTTGAGTATGGGAGGCTCCGCCAGGCGTAGGATATGTTAGTGGATGACTACATGAGGAAGTTTATATCTCTATATAAGTTTGTGCCTGAGTCGGATGATAACCGGAAGGCGAGGAAGTTCGAGGCTGGATTGAGGGGTGATATTAGAGCTGCAGTGGCACCCTTTCGCCACAAGACGTTTAGAGATGTGGCGGATGTTGCTTTGGTTGTGGAGGATGAGCTACAGGCTAGGCAGCGGTTCGAGAAGAGAGACTAGAGGCTCGATAAGGGCAAGGACTAAAAGTGGAAGGGCCGAGTAGAGGAGCCCGAGAGGCGAGACTAGACTTCTTCTTAGAAGAAGAAGTTCAGAGGAGACTGTGGAGCTTCATCTTCTCCATCGCCTGCTGCGACGAAGTGTCCAGACTATGACAGATTCCATCTTGGTCGAGAGTGCTACAGGAAGTCAGGAGCGTGCTTTAAGTGCGGCACCTTGGATCATCGCATCACCCAGTGTCCACAGGCTAGAGGTGGCAGTGGCAGTTCAGAGGGCAGTGGCACTGGTTCTAGGCAGTGGACCGACCAGAAGAAGCCTCATGTGCGCGTTGGCGGGCGAGCGTGACCATGGCTCAGATCATGTCGTTTCAAGTATTCTTTTGATCTCTTCTCAACCAGTTTTCTATCTGTTTGATTCAGGAGCTACCCACTCCTTTATGTTTGCTGATTTAGTGGGTAGTCTCAAGTTGTCTGTTGTTCCTCGTGATGTTGCTCTATGTATTCCTAGCCCGTTGAGTGGTGTGCCTTCTTGTGTACTTAATTCTGTGTGCAATTCTTGTCTTGTAGTGATTATGGATAGGACCTTGCATGCTGATTTGATTCCTATGAGTATGTCATGCTTTGATGTGATCTGGACATGGACTGGCTAGCAGAGAACCAGCCCATAAGATTGTGCGGCTAGGAGAGTCTTTTTTTATAGTAGTCGGGTAGACCCGTTTTACTTTTTTGGGAATTTAGTCCCGTGTGCGCTGTGTTGGTACTGCTATGCAGGCATTCAGCTTCCCGAGGAAGGGCTGCCAAGGTTCTTTGTTTTGTGCCTGGGGTTCGAAAGGGATCCCTCTGGGGACATCCCTGTTGTGTGTGAGTTCCCAAGGTTTTCCAGGATGATTGCCAGGACTACCACTAGATCGTGGGGAAGTTTCGATAAGTTAGCGCCAGGGAATCATCCTATTTCTAAGGCTCCCTATCGCATGAGTCCGGTAGGCTTAAGGTTAAGGTGCAGCTCAGGATCTTCTTGATAAGGGCTTCATACGCCCTAGCGTGTTCTATTGGGAGCACCTTCTGTTTTGTGAAGAAGGCCTAGGAACCTTCGTTGTGTATTGATTATAGGGAATTGAACAAGGTTACCGTTAAGAATAGTATCCTCTTCCCCGTATTGACGAGCTCTTCAACCAGCTAGCAGGAGCGACTGTGTTCTTGAAGATTGATTTGCGTTATGAGTATCATCAGCTGAGGATTAGGCCGAGGATGTGCCTATATCTGCTTTCAGGACTCGTTTTTGGCACTATTTTCTTGGTCATGCCTTTTGGTTTGACCAATGCCCCTTCGTTCTTCATGGATATGATGAACAGAGTCCTCAAACCTTTTTCTAGATTCTTTTGTGGTCGTGTTCATTAATGATATCTTGGTGTATTCCAAGAGTGTTGAGGAGCATGAGGAGCATTTGAGGGTTGTTCTGCAGACTTGGAAGGAGAAGGAGTTGTATGCCAAGCTGAAGAAGTGTGAATTCGGCTTGATAGAGTTGTGTTCCTTGTCATGTGGTTTCGAAGGATGGCATTTCTGTAGATTCGGAGAAGATCAAGGTGATTATGGAGTGGCGAAGCCCACTAGTGTTTCAGAGTTGCGTAGTTTCTTAGGACTTACGAGCTACTATAGAAATTTGTGGAGGGTTTCTCCAACATTGTGTCTCCCTTGACTCGCCTTCTTAGGAAGGATGTCAAGTTTGAGTGGAGCAAGGCGTGTGAGGAGAGCTTTCAGGAGCTTAAGAAGAGGTTGACTTCTGCTCTGATTTTGGCGTTGCCTTATGGGACAAATGGCTTCAAGGTGTTCCGTGACGCTTCTTATAGAGGTTTAGGGTGTGTTCTGATGCAGGAGGGTAAGGTGGTGGCGTATGGCTCACGTCAACTGAAGTCGTACGAGAAGAATTACCCCACCCATGATTTAGAGTTAGCTGCTGTGGTCTTTGCTTTGAAGATCTGGCAGCACTATTTGTATGGGGCGACGTGTAATGTTTACACGGATCATAAGAGTCTCAAGTATCTGTTCAAGCAGAAGGAACTGAACTTGAGACAACTGATAAGTGTGAAACATATAGGCTTTTTAGGGTTTAAATACCTTATAATTTGTAACAATTCAGGCAATGTTTCTCACTTATTATGTGTTTTTCCTAAGATTAATGTTTTGATAAGAACTAATGTATTTTATATGCTAAATACAGGAAAAACCCAGGAAACAAAGATTATATATCATAAGGATTACAACACAACAAACGGGGAACAAATCAGGAGAAGAGACACAAAAATTGGTCTTGTCCGGATCAGTTCTGCCGGACACAAAGCCGGACGTCTCTTGTCCGGATCTGTTTGGCCGGATAAGAGCCGGACGTGACCTAAAAATCCAGATCCGGAGTTCACGTTTCAGATCTAAAACTCTGTGTCACGTCCGGATCCGGACACGATCCGGACGTCACACAGAATTGAAAATAAAATGCACGCACTGATAATTAGCCTTTCGGCGAAATTATCAGGCGGCACATTAAGGAGACAGATGAGCGGTGCATTAATTGACAAGGCTCCAGGCTCCATGCTCAATCAGAGGCTCAATCAAACTATCCACTCACAAGAATACCAAACTTCCACTAACCCTTGTTTCCCCCTCTAATCCTATATAAACCCAGCTTCATTTCATTCCAAATCGTACCTGACTTCACAGTCTCCTCTCCTCTCTACTAATCCATTCATTCACGATCATCTGCTCATTTCACTAAATTCCTCCGTAAACCTCCGCTCACACCCACACACATATCCCGCATCCATTCACCAGATTTTAGCCGTGTCCGACCCTTGTCTGGATCCGGACACACTCATTCCACCCACGTCCGGATCGAGTCCGACCCGGTTTATCCGGACACGTGCATTTTACTCCCGTCTGGATCGCGTCCGACCCAGACAGATCCGGACGTCTCACGTCCGACTCTGTGTCCGACCCTCTCCAGCCGGACACCTCACAAAACTCGCCAAAAATTCCACTTTCGCCCCATTTCACCCAGTTCACTCCATTATCACCAAGACCAACCTTCAAGCCAGCACAGCGCAAGGACAAAGGACGGAGCGAGCAAGAAGATCTTCGTAACAGATGATTTCTTCTAAATCTCTCTCATTTATTATTATAATCGCTATGTCTAGCTAAAAGGATTTACTCTAGGGGAAGGGATGTTTGTAATTAGTTTAACTCTGCATTATTTTGCTGCTTTATTGAGACAATTTGGATTGTTGGTTAATGCTTTAAGTGCTTTTAATACTCATGAATTTATTATAAGCCCTCGAATCATGTTGTGATCAGATAGATAAGATTAGCATTGACGGTCCTATTACCTGTTACCTATGATAATTGTAATCGGATATATTACACTAGTCACTAGGGGCTTTAGTCCGGACCAAAACCAGACTAGTAATTCTGTGCAATAAAACCATCTAGATATACTTGCTAGGTCTAGACTAGAACTACATGCCCTGTCTAGATGAGCTATCTGGAATTAAGACTTAATACAGAATAGACAATGAGAATTACAAGCCGATCCAAGTCTCCACTCAAGTAGTAGAATATGCAGAGCCTAGCTAGTGAAACAACTCCCTGAACCTAGAGTACCGTTCACACTCCTAAGACTATCGCTTTAATTTATCTGCTATTTACTTTCTTGTATGCTAATTGTGAAACCCAAAACCAAAACAAACCCCCTTTTTGAGTTAACCATTATCTAAGGCTAGACTTACCACATCAAGTCCCGTGGATTGACACCCTGGTCGCTTCATAATTTGCTATACTATTTCGACCGGGATTTTCGCAACCTGAAGATCTATTGAATTATTGAATTCTAGGATTATTTCTAGGCTTTTAATATACCAAATAAATCGTTTGCAACAACGGAGATGGCTAGAGCTTCTGGATGATTATGACTTGGAGATCCTTTACCATCCTGGTAGGGCGAATGTAGTGGTAGATGCGTTGAGTTGTAGGGGTGCCTCAGGGCTTTCTCGTTCGTTGTCTGGTGTGCAGAGGTCAGCTTTAGAGCTTCAGTGTATGGGTGTCTAGGTGGTTCAATCTGACAGTGCTGGTATGATAGCTGCTCTTCAGATTCAGTCTACTTTGATAGATTGGATCAGGGCTGGTCAGTTGGCAGATACTGAGTTGTGTAAGATTTGTGAGAGACTGTCAGATGATCAGGAGTCAGATTTCTCAATGTCTGATGACGGCTGTCTACGCTACAGAGGCAGAGTGTGTGTACCCAGTGGCGGGTATCTAAGGCGTGAGATTATGCAAGAAGCTCATGGAGCTCCTTACTCGGTACACCCAGGAGGTGTGAAGATGTACTGGGACCTCAGAGAGTCCTTCTGGTGGTTGAACTAAAGCGCGAGATTTCTGACTTTGTACTCATTACCAGACCTGTCAGTAGTGAAGGTTGAGCACCAGCGGCCTAATGGGCTTCTACAGCCCCTTCCCGTTCCTGAGTGGAAGTGGGAGAGCGTAGGGATGCTTCATTGTGGGACTCCCTAGGACATCTTCTGGCTTCGATGCTCTTTGGGTGAGTGTGGATCGTTTGATGAAATCAGCCATTTTCTGCCAGTGAAGAAGACCTTTAGCCTTAAGCCTTGCTCGGCTTTATAGACGAGATAGTGAGATTGCATGGTGTGCCAGCGACGATTGTCTGGGACAGAGATCCTAGATTTGTATCCTGCTGCTTCTAGCGTAGCCTGTATAAACTTTGGGGATGAATTTGGCGTTCAGCTCTGTGTATCATCCTCAGACCGATGGTCAGACTGAGAGAACAAATCAATTCTAGAGGATATTTTGAGGGCGTTGTTGTTGTAAAATTGAATACCCCAAACCTTAATATGTTAATTAATTGTGTAATTATGATTTTCTAAGGCTAATTAAGTCCTTAAGATCATTGGTGAAAAAAAAACCAAAAGAAAAAGAAAATGCGTAAAAGTCACAAAACGTGAAAAACGTATTTAATTATTTTAGGAGGTATATAACCTTCACTAGGGTTATAAATATAGTTTTATACCCTAATTACACATTAGGAACATGTGGAAAAAATTCAAGAAAAACGGATCCAAATAACGCGTTAATAACGCTAACGGAGTCCTAAAGCGCGTTTTTCGAGAAAAGCCCGAAAACGTGACTTTAAACGTTAAACGACCCCGTAAAAATTTAGTTGATTAAATAACTATAATTAAACATTAATGGAAGCTTAATAACCATTAAAATTAAAGAAACAAGAAAATCCCGGAAAACGGGCCCGGTTAGTAAATAGTGCTAAACCGGGTAAATAAACGAGAGTTTTCTGTAACAAAAAACGAAAAACGCTCCAACATGTGTTACTGTAAGGGGCCGGTTTTAATATATTAATTAGCTCTCTCACACTCTTGACTAGTTAGCTAGTTAAATAAGTCAAAAAGCAATAAAGCAAAAGTGACTTATACCCCCCACCCACACTCTCTATCCTCTCATTTCTCTTTTTCCCCTCTCTTTCCTCTTCTTTCTTCCTCCCAGCGATTTTCTCCTCCTCCCTTTGTTGCTGTCATTTTTCAACTTCTCCACCAACCATCCATGGCTTCTTCATCTTCTCTCCCTTGTACAAGCTCCATTAAAGCTCAAATCACAAAAATAAATACATATTCTTCATCATCTCATCATTCTCTATCTTCCCCTCTTTTCAAACTTATAAAATGGAGAACTTCATCACCATGGGTTTTCCCCATTTGAAGAGAAAATGGCATCAATGGGTAGCTTGAAGTCTCCTCTCTCTCCTAAGGTAAAGATATTCAAGAAAAGCTCATTTTTTCTTCACCCTCCTTCCTTGACCGATTTTGCTCTCTTTGATACTTCATTTTCTTCTTGTTTTAGAGCATTGGTTCAACACTCCAATGGTGGTGGAACTCTCCTTTTGATACATGGGTGAAAACCCCTCCTAAAGATCTCAAAGGTAAAACCCTAACCTTGTGCTTTAAGCCCCTTTCCTTGGATTAGAATTTCCTAAGGGTTTAAATGGTTAATTGAA
The DNA here is from genome assembly GCA_023374045.1 of Limonium bicolor. NCBI lineage: Eukaryota > Viridiplantae > Streptophyta > Magnoliopsida > Caryophyllales > Plumbaginaceae > Limonium > Limonium bicolor. The sequence goes on along the minus strand of CM041778.1, from coordinate 4,962,217 downwards.
TCCATTTTTGTGTTTCTTGAATGTTGGGATGGAGTTTGGCAACTCCATTCCCATATGGCCGATTTGATCAAGAGAGAGAGAAAGAGGAGATTGGTAAAGGAAAGGAGAATTTGTGAGATTAAGGTAAGAAACTCACCTTAATGCTTATTTTGAATTATTTTAGAACTTGGGAGGGGAAAGTTTTGAAAGAAAATCCAAGGTAAATAGCTTACCTTAAGCTTATGTGGTGTTTTAAGGAAATTTTGTTGTTTTGGTGCGAATATAGATGTTGATGTGTGCAGGTGCTGCTATTATTGAGGAAATTCAGTGTTTAAATTTAATGTTGTTTAAGGGCCTAAGAGCCAAGCTTTTAAAGTATTGTACATTGAGGTGATCATTGTTAAGATGATGGAATTGATATGTGGGATAGTGCCTTGAATGAGTTGATGGTTGGAGTGCTTTGGTGAGCTAAGTAATGTGTGGGAACATGTTAAAATTATGGGGAGGTTATGGCGAAATTTCGGTAGGAAATAAGTGCTTTTAGGTGGCTTGGTAAGTGAGAGAACTTAGGTGTTCAATTGGGTTGTTTAGTGTTGAGTAGAGTGGAGTGGTAGCCTCATAATGGTAGATGGATAATGGAGATAAAAGGGTGCAAAATCTGTAGCATAATGATGCTTGGTAACTTGGAATTTCAAGAAAAAGAGTTGGTGTTTGTAACTTGTGAAACAAGGAGTGAATGTGGGTTTTTAGAGATGCATTTGTCTAGGAATGAATTGGTATGGCCATTGAGTGATTTGGTAAGTTTGATGGGAGGTAGAAACAAGCAAGAAGAAGTAAGAAATGCAAAAGAGTGTAAAAAATGCAAAATGTGAGAGTTGGATTTGTTGAATTTGAGCAAGGATTAAGTGGTGGATTAAACAAAATATTTGGAGAGGTTTACTGCATGTTTTAAGGTGTTTAAACATGTAGGAAACATGTGGAAAGATTGTGGAATAAGTGGGAAAAGATTGGGGTGAATTTGGAGTTCAAAATGTGTAGAAAAACAGTTTTTAAAATGGGGTCTGTTCTGGACCGCCCCTAGGGACCGCCCCTGTGGGGAGGTCCAGTGCAGATCTGCAAAACCGTGTAGCTTCTGTTGTGGACCGCCCCTGGGACCGCCCCAGAGGGGGTCCAGACCAGAGAAGAAAAAAATGGTTTTAAGCCTTCTAATGATGGGGGATTGGATGGTAATGGTTTTAGATGATGTTTAGGCCTTGTTTGGTGACATGTAAAGGCCTTAAAATGTGTAAACAAATGTTAGGTTTGATGTGAGAGTTGTGAACTTAAGACCACAAGAGTAAAATTAAGTATAACGGATGACAGGGTTAATTATGGGCGTATTAGTCATTAAACAGTCATATTACCCCGATGTTAATGGAAGCAATTATAATGCTACCAGTTGTTCGAGGATTATTCGAGGGACACAAGAGGACACAATAGAGTGGACCTTGGTGACAGGTACGGTTTTCTTGCAACCTGTGTCCTACCGGGTTACACTGGCTTGTATGCCTATGTGTTTTTTTCTGTATGTTTGCCACCTTGCAAGATAAAGCATGAAATGAGGTTACAGAAATTCATTAATGTGGCATAAATAATTCCGATACCGTTTAACCTTAATTATGTGTTAAACCGTAGCTAACCGACTCTAGGATCACATAAGAGATCGGTATTCGGATTAAACGTCCCAACCTACGGGAACGTTCTAACTATGGCTATCCGTGCGTTAGTTGTATATTGTGGTTGTGTGTGTTGTGTGTTGCCTTTGTTTAATATATCGTTCTTAAACAAATGTTGTTGTCCATGTTTGTCGAATGGGATGTTACCTCCCATGTGTGTGATTAACCAAGCTTGTAACATCAAATGGTGTATGGATGTGATAAGTTCCATAAAGGAACTTCTAACTAATATGTATATATTATGGGGGGTGAGGAATCCGATCGTTCCGGTCGCGCACGTTGTTTGGGAGTTGGTGTATATATTTGAATTAACTCCCACTCTGTTATGTTATGGTTGTTTTTCCTTCTTGGATTACAATCACCCACAAGCTTAACCAAGGCTTACCTACCTCGTTATTATTCGGGCTAGGAGGAATACTGTTATGTTATGGTTGTTTTCCTTCCTTAGATTACAACCACCCACAAGCTTAACCAAGGCTTACCTACCTCATCATTATTGGAGCTAGGGGAAATTGTGTATGGTGTGATCGGTCCTATATTACGGCCGACACATCTAAGTGAAGTAAGTGTGTACGTGTGCTCGGGCCTATATTTCCTCCGGCACATCCTAAGTAAAGTGTACGTTCTCTAAGAAGAACGGTATCAAGTTGTGTACATGTTATTAAGTGAAGTATATTGTTAGTTGTGTACGTTGATCTCCGAAATCAACCCCGTACAAATATAAGGGGTAATTAAGCATAACCCGATTAAATGGGTATGTGTCGTCTAGCAAGGAATAGCTCCATTAGGGTAGAACCCTCAAGGGCCAAAGAACACAATAATGTGATCTAACCGATGTGATGTGTTAACCTTATGTTTGTATCCTATTCATTGGATGTGTGATTTATAAGCATGATATGTGTGTATAGTTTCATGCATGTTTTAAATATAATTAACCGCATGCTCAGACGACAAATAGTTGTGCGTGGCCCGGTAGTATGCGGGCTGCTCGATTACCATACCAGCAAAGGTGCTGACCCCCTTTGGGGGCCCCCCATACTTTTCAGGTACAATGGAGCTGTAGCCGTTCGAGAGTAGGACGGGGTAGCTGTTTATACTTGGATAGTTATTTAGTTTTTTATGTAGTTGTAAGGGATGTAAAACCGAAGTTTGATAATCGGTAGCTGAAAGTATAGACTCGGTACAGTTGTAATGTAAATGTATGTATTTCAGTTTGGAAACGGTTGGTAATGTAAAGTGTAGCGCTCGGTAATCTTGTCCATCAGACCGGTACACTATGTATGTATTAGCCTTGTTAGCCACGTGGGTGGCTAACGACGTGTAACACCCATGGATTGAGTTAAGTGTTGAGTTGTAATTCTGCTGCTAAATGTTGTTAAGTATGGTGTTTGTAGTTGGGGTGTTACAAAAAACTATATAACAAAGTATATAAATAAATGCAAAGAAGAGCCAAGTGCACCTAATCGATGTAGTACAACAAGTGTCGTATCCACAAGGAAATTGATCATACTTTCCTAGTCTCGGTAGTTAGTAATTGAAATGAAAGCAAAATAAGTTGGGGTTTAGCCGGCGGCAAGCTTGATTGTGTTGGTTGAGTAATTGCAAGAACAACAAATAAACTAAAGATGGTAGTTTAATGGATTGGATTGAGGAGTACTTTGGGAATTTGGCAATCACCCAAACTTCCTAAATATGCTAGTAATTCTCCTTATGCCATAGTTGTCTTTTTAGAACCAAGATAATAACCTTCTAAACCAAAGATGGGCTAAGTCTTACTTTGTTAATGTTAACCTTCAAAATCAATTAGGGTTAAACTCACTAAGTAGCATTAAGCAGTTCTAGATAAAAGCCCCAAATTATACCCACTAACCCTAGGGGTGTAAATCAAAGGTTCTCTCTTAATCTGGTCACAAACCCTAACTCAAAACCAAATTATAGCAAGGGTTCACCAATAATGCACTCAAGAGATCAATTTAAGAGCATTGAATGATAATTAAGAGATAAACAACTATATTAAGGCATAATCAAGATTCACAAGCACATTCTAAGGTTTGAGGTCAAAAACCCATCCCAAAGCACTATAGAGTTCTACTCAAGCATAGAGAAAAGAGAAACTAGAAAAGAGTAAGAAGAAGCCATTGTTGGAGCTTGGAAGCTTTGGAGAAGGTGAACTCTTCCTTCTTCTCTTCTTCCTCTTCTTTCCCCTCTTTTTTCTCTTCTTTGGCATTTTCTCTCTTTTTGTGTGTGTGTGGAAGTGTGGGAATGCAAGTGTGAGTGAGAGTGTATTTTTTCCCGTTTTTAAAACAGTTTCTGGGCAAAAATCCCGTTCGCACCGCCCCACAGGGGTGATCGACCTGGGGCGGTCCTAACCAAAAAGAAATCTGCGTGCTGGAATCAACCCGACTGCCCCACAAGGGCGGTCCTCCTGGGGCGGTCCAGACCAGAGATAAATGTGTGTGTTGAATTCAATATGGGGCGGTCCAGACCAGAGAAGGATTTCAGCTTTCGTCCGCCCCTCTAGGGGCAGTCCTCAGGGTAGGTCTTCACCATAAACGCTTCTTTTACATCGAAATCATCCCATTTGACCCATTGTTTTTGACACACTCCTCATGGCAATAAAGCTTGGCCACAAAGCCTTGAGAATCTTCAAAAATCATTGCTCGAATGAGCTTTTACCTATGTTATAAACAAAATGGTATAAGTTCACTTATATTATCAAAATGCTCGATAAAGTGGTGAAATAGGTCAATAGTTGCATGAAATAAAGGTAAATAGAGACCTTATAATTACATTATTTCACCACTTATCAGGCATGCGTGTTGGATTTTGGTGGGAGCTGGGATCAGCATATTACTCTGATTGAATTTGCTTAAAATAATAGCTTTCAGTTGAGTATTGGGATGGCCCCATTTGAGGCATTATATGGCAGGCGCTGTAGATCTCCCATCTGTTGGGATGACCTGAAGGAGAGAGTTCTTGTGGGTTCGGAGTTAGTGCAGGGAGCTGTGGGTAAGGTCATAACTATCAGGGAGCGTCTGTTGGTTGCCCAGAGCCGACAGAAGAGCTATGCAGATCAGAGACGTCGTCCGCTTGAGTTTCAGGTTGGGGATCACATGTATCTGAAGATATCTCTTGTGTGTGGTGTTATCCGGTTTGGTAAGAGAGGCAAGCTAAGTCCTCGCTTTGTGGGTCATTTCAAGGTGCTTGAGAGGGTTGGCCCTGTGGCCTATAGGCTGGCATTGCCACCAGCGTTGGCAGGAGTCCACGATGTGTTTCATGTGTCAATGCTCAGGAAGTATCTTCATGACCCTTCGCATGTGATCGATTATGGATAGCTTCGACTCCGCGATGATATCACTTATGAGGCAGCTCTGGTTCAGAATTTAGCTTGTGACTTCACCGCCTTCACAGTAAGACACTACCTATGGTGAAGGTTCAATAGTCTGATCAGTCCGAGCGTGAGGCGACTTGGGAACTCGAGGAGGAAATGCACGCTAAGTTCCATTCCCTCTTTGAGCAGTGAGGAATGTTAAATTTCGAGGACAAAATTCCTTAAAGGAGGGAGTGAGGTAATAACCCGGTTTTATTTCAGAATTTCCCTAATGTCGATTTGTTTGCTATCTTTTTTATGTTATTTATGTCAATTAGGACGTCCGTGGCATTAGTGAGGAAGTGAGGGACAAGGAGGTCATTTTTCATCTCTTTATTTTGGTAAGTGGATTATAAGGAAAAAGAATTCCTTATTTTGTTTTGTCGCTCTTCCTTCCCGATCAGTTTCCAATATTTTTCCTCCCGAAAGTTCATACATAGCGCTCTGCAAGTTCTCCTTCTTTGGTGGTTTGAATTGCTCTCGAATTTGGTTGTTTGCTGCTCTGATTCTCTACTGCTGTTCGGGTCGTTCACCTCTACGAATTCAGGTTCGATTCCTTGTGATTCCGGTGGTTTTCATTGCTGTTTTGGGAGTGCAGCTTTTCTGATTTTTGGGCTATTCGGTTTGTGAATTTAGTGTCGCTTTGTGCATCTCCTCTGCTGCTTTTTGATCGGCTGATTGTGGGCGTCGTGTGGATATATTATGCTTTTCAAACTGATGTAAGTGGGTGATGGAATCGGGGTGGTTTGCTCACCATCGGGGACTGATTTTAATTGTGTTTTTGGTTGAGATTTGTGATGTTTTGGTTGTATTCTTGGATGGATTGTGTTGGTATTTGATTAAGCAAAACCCCCGAGGGTACTGTTTTGACAATTCTGAAGTTTCTGCTGATTTGGTGATGAATTGTATGTGTTTTCGGCCTCTGCTGCGTTTCTGGATTTCTGCAGTTTGCGCTGTCCGGACATGTAAATCCGGACAGGTCATCTGGCGTGGTAGTTCTGTCTGCGGTTTTGAAGTGTCTGGACATGCGTCCGGACATGTAAGTCCAAACAGCATGCGAGGATGTTATCTGATTTTACTCTCGACATGTGTCCGAAATTGTAAGTTCGGACAGATGTTCAGACTTCTTCAGGTTTCAATTTCGAGATGTGTGTCCGGACACATGTTCGGACGTGTCTCTGGTTTTCAGTTCACAACGTGTCCGAACATGCAAGGCCGGACACATGTCCGGACACACCTTCTGTTTTGTCTATTTTGCTCGTTTGAGCTCCATTTTGACTTCTGTTTGCGGGGTATGGTTCCCCTAAGTGTGAGTAAGAGATTTATGCTTGTGTTATGCTTATTTAAGCACATTTGATATAATATTTAGGTTAAATGGTTTTGGGACCTAGTTACTTAGCTTCCGAGCCTTGGATAGTCGGGTCGGGCTGTCCTGTAGCATCCTGCGTAGGAATTCCTTCTATTTAAGTTCCTTATGGTATCCCTTAGGACTTTTAGTGACCGACGGGTCCGTTAGCCATCTCAATGGCTTCTGATGTGGGATCTTCGGATCCATAGGACATTACGTGAGTCCTTCTGATGTGTTAGCGGGTTTCTAGTGTCCCACCCTGTGATTTCGTTTTTGCAAGTCCGACTAATGTTTCAATATGGCATTCTGTCCAGCTTTGGAATTTGCTCTGCTTCTGCTTTGTCTATTTCGAAGTGACTTATGTTACCCTCTATTTTGTGCATTTCTGACTTCTGTTTTGAGTGGGCTTCCTTGAGGAAGTCCTCTACTTACTGGATTGTTGAGCTCACCCCTTTATTCACTTATGCAGATTGAGCACATGGAGAACTATTTCTTCCTCCTCTCTCTATGGAATTATGATTTATGCTTATGAGTTATACTAGACTTTGTATTTTGTTTTGCGCTCAGACGCTCTTTCGGACTATGTAGCCTTCGGGCCTATGCTATGTACTTACTTTTGGTTGGTATTTGGGATATTGTAAACTCTTTCCTATTTATGCAAGTGCGTTGATTTGGATTTGAATTCAATTTGCGTTAGAGCCTTGCGTTGTTAGGTAGTAGACACGCGGCGTGTAATGTCCCTAACTCCTAGGCCGGTTTTGCGGTCGTTACATTTAAGATATTGAAAATCCGTTTGACACTTTGCAAGTGAGATTCCTTGGGATTTGCCTAAAATCTTGCACATATAAAAAGCCACATAGAGATATTAGGACAACTCGCTGTTAAATAAAGCAATGAATCTATCATACCTCGATACAAGGTAGCATCCATAGAGACTCCAGCTTCAATAAGATGCGGTCGATTAGTAGACGTCTAGACGACATCGGAGTAGGATTAGGCTTAGAATGCTGCATCTTGTACTTAATGAATAGTTCAAGAATATATTTCTATTGATGAATTTGAATACCCTAGTCTTGTTAGTTTATTTGTAACCCAAAAAAGAATTTAAGTTCTCCAAGGGCACTCATCTCAAATTACGTCCTCATAAGCTCTGAAAAATGTACCGAGTTAGGATTGGTAGAACGTACACAATGTTGTCACATAAATCCAAACAATGAGTATGTCTTCACCTTGGTGAAAGCGAATAGTGTTTTATCGACTTTGACACGGATAACTCATGAGGAATCAAGTAAGAAGAGAGATAATCATGCCATGCTCTTGGAGCTTGTTTGGAGCGTACAGACCCTAGTTGGAACACACGTACTTGAGAGTGGATGACATCGTGGAATCCTGGTGTTGTGTGACATGTAACACCCCATCTCCAAATACAGTGATCGTCACCCTAGGTCCATCTCGTTCATTAACAACGCAGCATAAAATTCTACTAAATTGGTGTTAACCTACTAACGAGATCACCCACGTGACGAACTAGGCCTATTCTCTTACAAGTTACGGTCTGATTAACCGGATAATTACTCGAGCATCTATACAATACAATCCATAAACCAAACATATACCGAGTATCTCATATCCTAATACATCATACTAACATCTCATCCGCTTACTAAACGAGTGTACATGCACAACTCGTGTAACAAATGTAAAAGCAACCCGAAGTACTCTACCCGCTCTTACTCTTAGGTTGAGTCCTCTCCTGGCACCTACCTGCAAGTTTAAATCACAGGCCCCAAGGGCTCAGCACATTGCTGGTACAGAAGACGTGCAGCCCACAAGCTAACAGAGCTACACACGACTACTTTGTCGTATACATGCAGTTGATTATTCATACAAATAATAAAAGAAGTACGATAACAAACACACCCATGTGAAACAGTCACAGTTCCAATAAGTTGAATGTCGTAATGGACACCCATTAATGAGTAAGTTAGATTCCTAACTCCTGAGGCCTGAGAATTGTTTAGTTCTCGTGTTTGACCATGCCTTATAAGTGTCCATTCTCTTAATAGAACTGGTTGTTTCTCTAACTGAATTGTTTATTTTAGTCGGGACAAAGTAACCCTAGCCAACGAGTTATTAGCTCCGTTGGGTTAATAAACACAAATTCTTAAGTTATGAGGGATGTAGGCTTGACCCTCCCGCGCCTCCTGAATTTGCCTCCCACCTTGAACTGTTCACTCGAGATGGTCGGGTCGTTTGTCGACCCTAGGCGACAAGTCATAGACGAGCCATATATGGAAGACGGATCTGATACAGATGCCGACCTCCTGACCTAAACATGCATGACCGGAGTCAGTCCCGGATTCCTCTCCCCCCAAGTTCCAGTTAGTTGAAGTCTTATTGCCAATTTGTTAGGTAAACCTCTCTCAGTATTAACCAACTAACAACAGGGAGTATTTTAACCTATACAATTGTTACTACATAGTTAATGAACAAGCTCTAAATCAAGTCGTGTTAGTGTGCAATGGACACACAATAACAATACATAGATCGGTTTCATCATGCTTAATCTTGTTTGGTCGTATCACAATAACACATAGCACACAAACTGAGGTAGACCCCGTTAGCAAACAAGCTACAAGAATCCCATACCGTACACCGAAGATTGGCTAGCTCTTAATACCACGTTCGCCTAATCCGCCGAATGCCTCCGACTATCTAGATCTGTAACCAGAACTAGTATTAGTATCGTGTGTCTTAGAACTAATTTGGTTCTTTTTTCAACTTAAACCTCTTTCTAGGTTAACCCGGGTATAATAGTTTACCATTTTCAAGCTCAATTCTAATTCATTAACATACTAACGTCGTTAGCAGTTATTTAGTTGCACAGTTAGCAACTTTAGACTTATACGAAACTTGTATTAGGTTTTTGTATTTTTCACTATTCATCCATATTTTACTATTCATTTATACGGTCTTGTATTCTACTATTCATTTATACGGCCTCGTATTTTACTATTCACGTATACGTCTCATATTTTACTGTTCACATACACGTCTCGTATTTTACTGTTCACGTATACGTATTCCTATTCATGTTCACGTATACAAGTACTATTCATGTATACCAAAAATTTCGTATACGTCCGTATGATACTCCATATCATACATATTTATTTCTTTTTCCAATATAACTTGTATTTTCATTAAAAATACTTTAAGTATTGATTTCTCCTATACTTATTAAATTACGGGTATACCCCTCGTATACCTTAAGTTATATACGGGTCTCATTTAACTGCGTCTTAACTCTGTTTCCTTTACAACTTGTTTCTAAATTCTTTATTTAATTTCTTTAACCTTCTAAACACATAAAAATGTGTTATTTACATTCCTTACCCATAGTTTTCTTTTAAATTTCTATTTTACTCATAATAAGTTCTAAACTTGTTATTTTTATTTCTAATTTCTTCCAAAGTCTTTCTTAATTAATTTCTTTTATACTTTTGGTCAATTACCAAAATATACCCAAGTTTGACCAGTCTTTTACGGTCAAACCTCCTAACTTCCCATAATTTACAATATTACCCCTAAAGTTAATTTATCTTAACTTTTTATTCCTTAAACATTTTATTACCTAATCTTTTGCTATAATTTTTATTCTAACTCATCTAAATATTTTATAAACTGTCATTGACCATGTTTGACCATGTTTGACCAGTAAAATTACCATTTTACCCTTGTGGTTTATTCTTTCATTTATTAACCAATTTAACTCCAATTAATTTCTAATTTTCGTAATTAATTTACCTACAAATTTTGAACATCAAAAATCATTTTAAACAACTCTAAATCACCGGATTTAATTATCTAATGTTATAGTATATACTTACCATCCTTTATTAACTTTTAAATATACTATAAACCTTATAAATTTCTTATAACACTTATAAAATTTTGTATAAATTGTAAACTTAATTCTACAATTATTTTCTCATCATGTAAACCCTCAAAAATTCTATACTAACCCCATTTATTTTCGGCAATCACAATATGATACCAAAAATTTCTTAAATTTTACATATTACTCATAATTACACTAATTCCTTTAATTTAACTAAGTTAGATAATTTTTCTAACTTATTAATAACCCCTAATTTTTGGCCATAATATAAATCATAGTTTATGAATTTTTTTTGTATATTATGATAGCTTATATTGAAGCTTATATCATAAGGAGTATAAATCTAATTTTAGATTTACAAAATTAACATTTAATGTGTCAAAAATTAAATCCAACACACTTATAATTTTGGCAATATCAAACAAGATGAACAATATGTTAGATCATATATAGATCAACAATTAGAACCTTGAGATAGGTAGTTGTAGGATTTACCTTGTATATTAACCTTTAGCTTAATATTTAAGCTTGATTTCCTTAGAAATTTTGATAGCAATTTGCTAGAGAAATTGGCTCCAAAATAATAGAATAAGATTAAGAATAAGAAGGGTTAGTAACCCTAGGCACTCGGCCTTGATGAAAATCAAAGAATAAAGAGTTTCCAAGAAGGCAATGTTTTACCTCGAGAATCAAAGGCACTTATTCGTGGTTTTTCCTCAGATTTTTGGGACTCATGAGCTATGGATCAAAATATCTTCGAAAGAGGATTCCAACGAGCTATCAAGCTTGAAATTTGGACTTAAGATGAGAAAGTTATGATCTGTGCAAGACAAGGTGTTCTTTAAGCTCCTAAATGGCAACAATGAAGGAAAACCAATGTAGGAGCAGGGAGGGAGCTTCTAATGTTGAATACTCACGGTTTGGGACAGGATCTAATGAAAGGGATTCGTGGAAAGCAAAGAAGACGAAGAGAAAAGAAGTAAGATATGTTAAAGTAATGTTTTGAATAGTAATCTAACAACTCATCAATATGCTTTTCGTAACTTGATTGAGCAGCTGGCCTTCCCCCTTTATCTTGCCGACATCAATTGCCAAGGATGGTCAATTTTTTGACCATTGACTATTCTTGGTCAATTTTTGACTAAATGACACTATTTCAGGTTACTATTCACATTAAATATTATATTTGTAATTTTTTTGGTAATATCTTCAAATTAAATTCCTAATTTGATATAGGTAGTATACATGTATTTTAGTATGTATACAAGGCCAACTAGTCACTCAAAACCAATTTCAAAGGTAATTCACAAAAACACATTTTAAGGAGTTTTCGGGCTCCTTTTTGTGTCTTAACTCTTTTTAGAGTTTGGTTTGCTTTGAAAATAATTTTATTATTTTATTTTAGTACATTTACATATAATCAAGCGTTTAACACCATCCAAGACTCATTCTTAAGACAATATATCAAAAATATTCTTTAAGGGGTTTTTATGGCATATTTTTATTTGTGTTCTGAGCTTGGTTTTCTTTGGTAATGGTTTCATAATTTTCTTAGCTTGATTATAAGACTTATGAATTCACTTTGGATCCTTATTGAGGTCATGAAATCTCTATGGTTTCTTAAAACACATTTTTGGCTTTAAGTGATCTTCAAGCATCTTTTGTGTTTCGTTGTTTAACTCTTCTTCTAATGTTTCTAAGGCATTTTCTAGCCTTAGTATATCCTAATTAGATATTTCATTAATATATTAAGGTTTGGGGTATTTCAATCTACCCCCCTTAAAAGAACTTTGTCCCCAAAGTTCCTATGTATCTATATCTCTTAGAATACACAGGTAACTTCACACTAAAAGATCATATAGATCACTCAATATTTGTATAGGCATTCTAACTCATAATGTATGCCATATATATAGTTACCACACTTACCACACAACATATCTTTTGTATGTTTCAGTAATCGAAATACTCTTTGTATATTCTTTGTTGCATACTCCTCATGTAACCGGTCCGAAGACAAAGGCTCATACGTCCACGCCTTCATGGGCTGAGTGATACAAAACCATTTTGTTCTCCTCATGTCACCGATCCGAAGACAAGGGCACATACATCCTCGGTTCCATGAGTGAGACTTAGTAAAGAAAATACATGTCAACTCCAATTCCACTTTATGCTACTGCATCTACTCTTAACGTGGTTAATTGTGACCACTTGTAGGGAGTTTCAGGAATCATCCGACCCTGATGTGATCAGCATCAGTGTTGAACTATCCTTTCACCCCAATTTGTGTTCAGTTTTCCTTGATCTGGCCAAGATCAAGTTCTACCTCCCACGTCAACTTCAAACAACCAAATAATTGTTCATGTAGCAGTTTATATCTTTTAGTCCTTCTAGTCATAATCATAAATCAATACATCTCCAAATTATGGAACTCAGTCCATACGTCATTCTTAATTCACCTCTCAACAATTACTTAGAGAATTTAATTCCTACTAGGTTCTACATCGGTCTCATACCGATTCTTACCTCATAACATTACCATATTTGGTCTGATCAATATATATCATAGGGATCTTAATTCCCCTGGAGTTTCTACTCCTCTTTACTTGAATTCTCGCATCGAGGTTTAACGAGGTAGTCCTCTAATACATCTGGTATTCGCATCTAATTGTGCGTAATAACCACAACCACATAAGAATGAATACATGTGTTTATATGACATACATATCAAACATCAAAACAAATTGTATTGTGTATGCACACTGTAGTTTACGTACTCAATACGTCAAACATACGCTAAGCGATTGTGCGCTCTACCCCCCTTAAAATGGATTACGCCCACGTAATCAACATTATATCATCCTTGAACATAGGTTAAAGATTTTTAGGTGTCATAGAGCATTCTGGCTTCCATGTAGTCTATCCCACATTATGATTGGGTCAGAGGGTCTTCACCATGGTAATGGCTTAGTCTCTGTATCAAGGATTCTTATTGGTGTTTATACCAATCTTACAACTGTGTTCCAGTGTAGCCTCTAAGGCTCCAAAGTATTTGGTAGATAAGTCGTATATTTTATTCGACTGGAAGATGTGAGACACATCCTTCCTTCTTCTCTTTTGTTAGGTATATCAAACCTTTTAAGATACGGTCCACTAGCTTCTGCTGCGCGACGTTGATAATCTTGGGGCTTAGTTTGCCCTTCCTATCCTCTTCAATATGTTTTACAGCTCCTTTGTATCCTTATAATTTAGGAATAAAGGTATCTTAATGGACGCGTGGTATCTTTATCTAACACGGTCTCAATGAGTTATGGCTTGTGTATCCATTCTCTGAAGATCTGATGTTCATGCTGCTATTGCGTGTTCCAGCGTCTGAATTGTTTCCTACTAACTGACCCTCAGTCTGAGATTCCTGTGTAATCTGGACTTACTGTTTAGTGCTTATTGCTCTTCACAGTTTCCTCGAAAGTCTTGAGACATATAAACTGTTCATACTTACTAATCAGTGCTTCTCGCACTTCATAACTCTTAATTGTTTCCTCCTGGAATGAGTTCTCTGAGTCTTTTAATCTCATTGGTTTAACTGAGTTCTTCCTCCTCAATTGTTCACGGTAACTTGCTGTTCTGGTGTGAGTTTGCATCGCTGACTGTCGTACGAAGTCGACTACTTCTCGCGTTCCTTACACTTCTCGTTTACATATATGGGGTACCTTACTGATACACTGCTACTTACTCGACTAACTTATAAATAAGTCCATCAGACCCACAAGCTCCTTTGGAGTGCGGTCGTCCCACATCTCGTTTAAGTATACTCGTAGTGTTTGTCACATGCTTAGTTACAACTAATTTATGAAGTATTCTATTGTCGATCTCCTCTTTCATCATTCCATGATAACGCACATGTCGTTCTTCTTGAAATTAATCAAGGAATATCCATCTACTGGGTTCATAACTACATTATACCTTTTGTATTTAGTACGGACTCGATCCCTTAGTAATTTGAGGTCTCTTTCCTTAGAGCCTCTTATCTTATTTCTCATGTCGATCCACTAGGAATGCACTTCCAGTTCCTTATGGAATGGACAATGTGCTTCGTGTAAAACCTTTCATCACATGATCCAGACTACTGGCATCACTGCACAGTCTGTCTCCCATTTCATCACCTTACTTACATTAGGTTTTAATTCATAAATCTGATTACTTTCGCGTCAATATTTGATGGCTTTATATAGTGGTTGTTTGCTGTGTACCGTAACCTAATCTACCTGACGGTATTATCCTCACGGCCTCCACTACCGAAGTAGCTTTAGCTGTCTTATATTGCCCATTGATGGCACAATTCTTCAATCGTTTTACTTCGACGTCTTGTCTTATTTTCAATCCTTTTCTGGTGTAAACACACTGGGAGTTCCCCAGGTTTGATGTAAGGCGGTTGTCGCATCATACTGTAAGATTGTAATCATTTAGCTCGAAGATAATTGCTTCAAATTTCAGGTTTATTTGTATGTTGTATTCTATCTCTAATAAGTGAAAGCCCATTTCGAGGGGTTTATTCCCACTCAAGGCCTCAGTACAAGGAGAGGTATCCCACCCTAAAAGGAGTGGTTCGTTCTCCACCTCCGTCATTGTATCATCTCTCTATCTTATTGGTGCCCTTTTCTGGCAATTCCTCCTCAATTTAGTATTGGTTTTCATAACCACTCGTATGTACGAGTTGTAGTTCATTCATGGCCTAAATAAGCCTTTTTATGCTTTCTCGCGCCTCGAGCTCTGATGTATTTAACATCCTTGGCTTGTAAGCCCTTAATGTTTGATTAGTCTCAAGTGAGAGCCGGTGTTCGGTTCACTGTTGTATTCTTAATCATCTGTAGGTTATCCACGTAATTCTCTTGTTCTCTGAACTCTGTCAATGTTGGGTCACATCATTGGATGTACAATTGGGTTTCACAATAAGTTGCTGTATCTCGCTTCCTGCTATGGAAGTTCGCTTAGGTAATCCAATGTTAATCAGTGTCTATGACAATACCTTTGCTCTCATAGACTTGCGTCTTTTAGCAATTAAGGATTAGTTTTCATTAGGCCTCTGCCTTCAGGTGTCTAAGTCGGATATTTACCCTGGCTATCATGTGCTGCCATGTCAATACTTTGTTCAACTTTCGTTGACTACGCCACCCGTTAATGACTAATCATACTTGGGTGTTAATGAGTTAGGCAAGCAATACTAACCATCGTTTATGGGTCTTTTTCTGCTCAACTATACCAACTCTATGGTGTAGTCCTTTTGAGGTTCTCTCTTTTGTGATTGCACGTCTTTGATCCTAGGTAGGTCATTGCTTAAATTTGTTTTCACTGATTCTGTTTCTGGGGTTTATCAACATCCTCAATGAAGAGTGCTGTTAATGGTATTATTCTGGGAGTTCATCCCATTTTTATTGAAAGTTTTTATGTCATCCATCTTCATTGTATGTCGTAATACCTTCCTTGTAGGCTATTACTTACATCTGGTCTTCTCACATTGTTGAGTAATATCTTCTGTTCTTCCATTCAAGGTAAGGCTTGGTTTTGGGTTGATGTTCTTACCTGTAGTGTCGGTTGTCTATTGTTGATGCTCACGTCGTTTAGTTTCCTGACCAAGTCCAGCTCCCTGTTGACTGGTGTATCGATTTAGTTGTCATGGTCAGGCCGTCAGGCCCTCCCAATATTTCGCTCTTCAGTCTTAAGGATTTGTAATCCGGTGTTAATATGTATTATATCCATGGTTTTTACCATTTAGTCTTCACGGCTTCCCGTATAGCTTCATTGCGGCAGCACTTGCCAAGGCAAGTGCGCCATGCAAGATGGGCTATCGGTACTGTGTACGTCGGTGATGGTACATTCTCCTAAACTCCATGTAGGTGGTAGTCCATGGGACTCCTTCTTTGCCCTTTTTAGCTTTGGTTAATTGATTATCTGGGCAGCTTCCTGACTGTTTTTGATTGTATAGTTACTTATCAAGGTATTCCTCTTTCTGAGGGGACCCTTTTTCTTTCGTTTTCGCCTTGGTTCCCACTCTCGTTTCCACACCTTCGTCATGGTTATCGAGTAATAACTCTCCTTAGGCACTGCGTTGTAGTCCTATCTTGGAGTATGACTTGCATATGCATTCGTAGTCGTCTGAGCTATTGCGGTCAGGTCTTTGCAACCCCCCCTTTTGTTTTTGTGTAAGTTCGGAGTTATCCGCTGCATAATTGACTTTTAGATAGTCCCTATGCTCTTGCGCGGTATTATCCCGTTGTTATTGCCCTTTTGGTCTATTGTCCGGTGTTTCTGTCGCTTCCCTTGTCCTCTTATTGCACTCGTAGTGCTTTTCTTCTTACTGGTATGGCGGGGTTATATCGACTGCGTAGCATGTCGACCCAAGTTGCCGGTAATTATTATTCTCTCATTGGTGGGATTCCGTTGGTAGCGCCTGTTTCAATGTTGCGCTCCAATTAGGACCTTCAAGTCTTGAAAGACTATTGCATAACGAGGTGCTTCTCGTGTTGCATAATGCTAAGTAATTGCCAGATCGGGTTTTCCCGAGTAAGAGAAAGCTTGTCATCTCTCTGGCGTTCATTTCTGGTATCTTAGAACCAGGGGCGCGGAGGGCGGGTCAGGTAATATAGATATCCGATACACATCGGGGAATCCTAACTAACGCACCTCTCGCACTAATACTCAACCCTTATCCCAAAGTCTAAAGTTCCTAACTCGGTAATTCCTAAGCTCGGTAATTTCCAGTCATCAGAGTGTAACTACGCTTTGATACCACTTTTGTAACACCCCATCTCCAAATACAGTGATCGTCGCCCTCAGTCCATCTCGTTCATTAACAATGCAGCGGAAAAGTTCTACTAAATCGGTGTTACCGCCGTTAGTCACCCACGTGACTAACTAGGCCTATTCTCTTACAAGTCACGGTCTGATTAACCGGATAATTACTCGAGCATCTATACAATACAATCCATAAACCACAACTTATACCGAGCATCTCATATCCTAATACATCATACTAACATCTCATCCACTTACTAAACGAGTGTACATGCACAACTCGTGTAACAAATGTAAAAGCAACCCGAAGTACTCTACCCGCTCCTACTCTTAGGTTGAGTCCTCGGCTGACACCTACCTGCAAAGTATAAATCATAGGCCCTAAGGGGCTCAACACATTGCTGGTACAGAAGACGTGCAGCCCACAAGCTAACAGGGCTACACACAACTACTTTGTTGTATACATGCAGTTGATTATTCATACAAATAATAATAAGAAGTACGATAACAAACAACACACCCATGTGAAACATTCACAGTTCCAATAAGTCGAACGTTGTAATGGACGCCCATTAATGAGTAAGTTAGATTCCTAACTCCTGAGGCCAGAGAATTGTTTAGTTCTCTTGTTTGACCATACCTTATAAGTGTCAACCATTCTCTTAATAGAACTGGTTGTTCTCTAACTGAATTGTTTATTTTAGTCGGGACAAAGTAACCCTAGCCAATGAGTTATTAGCTCCGTTGGGTTAATAAACACAAATTCTTAAGTTATGAGGGATGTAGGCTTGACCCTCCCGCGCCTCCTGAATTTGCCTCCCACCTCGAACTGTTCACTCGAGATGGTCGGGTCTGTTTGTCGACCCTAGGCGACAAGTCGTAGACGAGCCATATGCGGAAGACGGATCTGATACAGATGCCGACCTCCTAACCTAAACATGCATGACCGGAGTCAGTCCCGGATTCCTCTCCCCCCAAGTTCCAGTTAGTTGAAGTCTCTATTGACAAATTTTTAGGTAAACCTCTCTCGGTATTAACCAACTAACAACAGGGAGTATTTATAACCTTATACAATTGTTACTAACATAGTTAATGAACAAGCTCTAAATCAAGTCGTGTTAGTGTGCAATGGACACACAATAACAATACAGTAGATCGGTTTCATGCTTAATCTTGTTTGGTCGTATCACAACAACACATAGCACACAAACCGAGGTAGACCCCGTTAGCAAACAAGCTACAAGAATCCCATACCGTACACCGGAGATTAGCTAGCTCTTAATACCACGTTCACCTAATCCGCCGAATGCCTCCGACTATCTAGATCTGTAACCAGAACTAGTATTAGTATCATGTGTCTTAGAACTAATTTGGTTCTCTTTTCAACTTAAACCTCTTTCTAGGTTAACCCGGGTATAATAGTTTACCGTTTTCAAGCTCAATTCTAATTTATTAACATACTAACGTCGTTAGCAGTTATTTAGTTGCACAGTTAGCAACTTTAGACTTATACGGACCTTGTATTAGGTTTTCGTATTTTTCACTATTCATCCATATTTCACTATTCATTTATACGGTCTCGTATTCTACTATTCATTTATACGGCCTCGTATTTTACTATTCACCATATTTCACTATTCACGTATATGTCTCGTATTTTACTGTTCATGTATACGTCTCGTATTTTACTGTTCACGTATACATCTCGTATTTTACTGTTCACATATACGTATTTCCTATTCATGTATACGGATACTATTCACGTATTTCGTATACGTCCGTATGATACTCCGTATCATACGTATTTATTTCTTTTTCCAATATAACTTGTATTTTCATTAAAAATACTTTAAGTATTGATTTTCCTTTATACTTATTAAATTACGGGTATACCCCTCGTATACCTTAAGTTATATACGGGTCTCATTTAACCGCGTCTTAACTCTGTTTCCTTTACAACTTGTTTCTAAATTCTTTATTTAATTTCCTTAACCTTCTAAACACATAAAAATGTGTTATTTACATTCCTTACCCATAGTTTTCTTTTAAATTTCTATTTTACTCATAACAAGTTCTAAACTTGTTATTTTTATTTCTAATTTCTTCCAAAGTCTTTCTTAATTAATTTCTTTTATACTTTTGGTCAATTACCAAAATATACCCAAGTTTGACCAGTCTTTTACGGTCAAACCTCCTAACTTTCCATAATTTACAATATTACCCCTAAAGTTAATTTATCTTAACTTTTTATTCCTTAAACATTTTATTACCTAATCTTTTGCTATAATTTTTATTCTAACTCATCTAAATATTTTATAAACTGTCATTGACCATGTTTGACCACGTTTGACCAGTAAAATTACCATTTTACCCTTATGGTTTATTCTTTCATTTATTAAACAATTTAACTCCAATTAATTTCTAATTTTCGTAATTAATTTACCTACAGATTTTGAACATCAAAAATCATTTTAAACATCTCTAAATCACCAGATTTAATTATCTAATGTTATAATATATACATACCATCCTTTATTAACTTTTAAATATACTATAAACCTTATAAATTTCTTATAACACTTATAAACTTTTTATAAATTCTAAACTTAATTCTACAATTATTTTCTCATCATGTGAACCCTCAAAAATTCTATACTAACCTCATTTATTTTCAGCAATCACACTATGATACCAAAAACTTCTTAAATTTTACATATTACTCTTAATACACTAATTCCTTTAATTTAACTAAGTTAGATAATTTTTCTAACTTATTAATAACCCCTAATTTTCGGCCATAATATAAATCATAGTTTATGAATTTTTTTTGTATATTATGATAGCTTATATTGAAGCTTATATCATAAGGAGTATAAATCTAATTTTAGATTTACAAAATATTAACATTTAATGTGTCAAAAATTAAATCCAACACACTTATAATTTCGGCAATAACAAACAAGATGAACAATATGTTAGATCATATATAGATCAACAATTAGAACCTTGAGATAGGTAGTTGTAGGATTTACCTTGTATATTAACCTTTAGCTTAATATTTAAGCTTGATTTCCTTAGAAATTTTGACAGCAATTTGCTAGAGAAATTGGCTCCAAAATCATAGAATAAGATTTAGAATAAGAAGGGTTAGTAACCCTAGGCACTCGGCCTTGATGAAAATCAAAGAACAAAGAGTTTCCAAGAAGGCAATGTTTTACCTCGAGAATCAAAGGCATTTCTTCGTGGTTTTTCCTCAGATTTTTGGGACTCATGGGCTATGGATGGAAATATATTCGAAAGAGGATTCCAACGAGCTATCAAGCTTGAAATTTGGACTTAAGATGAGAAAGTTATGATCTATGCAAGACAAGGTGTTCTTTAAGCTCCTAAATGGCAACAATGAAGGAAAACCAATGTAGGAGCAGGGAGGGAGCTTCTAATGTTGAATACTCACGGTTTGGGACAGGAGCTAATGAAAGGGATTCATGGAAAGCAAAGAAGAAGAAGAGAAAAGTAGTAAGATATGTTAAAGTAATATAAAGTAATGTTTTGAATAGTAATCTAACAACTCATCAATATGCTTTTCGTAACTTGATTGAGCAGCTGGCCTTCCCCTTTGTCCTTGCCGACATCAATAGCCAAGGATGGTCAATTTTTGACCATTGACCATTCTTGGTCAATTTTTGACTAAATGACACTATTTCAGGTTACTATTCACATTAAATATTATATTTGTAATTTTTTTTGGTAAAATCTTCAAATTAAATTCCTAATATGATATTAGGTAGTATACATGTATTTTAGTATGTATACAAGGCCAACTAGCCACTCAAAACCAATTTCGAAGACAATTCACAAAAACACATTTTAAGGAGTTTTCGGGCTCCTTTTTGTGTCTTAACTCTTTTTAGAGTTTGGTTTGCTTTGAAAATAGTTTTATTATTTTATTTTAGTACATTTACATATAATCAAGCCTTTAACACCATCCAATACTCATTCTTAAGACAATATATCAAAAATATGCTTTAAGGGGTTTTTATGGCATATTTTTGTCTTAAGTTGTTTCTGAGCTTGGTTTTCTTTGGTAATGGTTTCATAATTTTCTTAGCTTGATTATAAGACTTATGAATTCACTTTAGATCCTTATTGAGGTCATGAAATCTCTATGGTTTCTTAAAACACATTTTTGGCTTGAAGTGATCTTCAAACATCTTTTGTGTTTCGTTGTTTAACTCTTCTTCTAATGTTTCTAAGGCATGTTCTAGCCTTAGTATATCCTAATTAGATAGTTCATTAATATATTAAGGTTTGAGGTATTTCAGACATAGACATCTCGATCAATGTACCCATGTAAGAAGGCATAATTCCTCTGAATGCAACATATGCAACAAGAATATGAATTGTTTCGATTCTGGCCACGAGGACATAAATCATTTCATAATCAATACCTTTTGCTTGAGCATATCCTTTCATGACCAGACATTCTTTGATGTGAAAGATGTTACCTTGGTCATCTAATTTGTTCCAAAATACCCGTCTGGTACCAATTGGGTGTTGATTGGGTGGATTGAGAACAAGACGCCTGACAGAGTGTCTCTCCAGAGAATGTAGCTTTTCTTGCATGGAAACAATCCAGCCTTGATCACCGAGAGCTTGATAAATGTTTTTGGGTTCAATGGTGGAGATGAAAGCATTGAAGGCACAGAGATTACGGTATACATCACCACGTGTTTGAGTGCCTTTTGAGGGATTACTAATGATCTGATCGATAGGGTGAGAAGAGGCTTGTTGAAATTTTGTGGTGGAGGTTCTTATTTGTGTATCTAGAGTAACATAGGAGGAATTATTTCCATGTTGATGAGAGTTAGAGGGAATCATAGAGTCAGAGGCCTAGATGTCAGAGAGGCAAGTAGGGCTTGGTGGAGTATTTGATATGGGAGTTTCCTTAGAAGAATCATCAGGTGCATCATCACTATCAGAGGATGAGTCATCATGATGCTCATGCACGGGTATCGGTGTGGGTAAAGTGACAATGGGAACTTCTGTGAAGGTGGGGACTGTGTCAGTACCATCGGTAAAACCCAAGAGCTCCTCATTCTCACAGTCACCAAAATTGGAAAATTCTTTAAAAAGCAAACATGAGGACTTTCTTCAAGATATTGAGTCCATTTGTTGAGAATTTTGTAAGCACGACTTTGAGATGAATATCCCAGAAATAGTCCTTCATCACTTTTGGCTACAAATTTTCCCATATTATATTTGCCATTGTTATGAACATAGCATCGACAACCAAATCGACGAAAATGACCAACTTGACGAGGTCTACCCTTGAAATGGGGTTTTCCAAGAAAAGGATGAACTAAAGCTCTATTTAGGACGTAACATGTCGTGTTGATGGCTTCATCCCAAAAGGAAGAAGAAAGACAACTGTCGATCAAAATGGTTTGGGCCATCTCCACAAGAGTATGATTTTTACTATCTATAACCACTTTGTTGTGGAATGCGAGCAGAGAAATTTTGATGCTCAATGCCTTTCACCTTGCAATACTCTTGAAAATTTTCATTGCAAATTTTGTACCATTATTAGCTCGCAGTGTTTTAATCATGGAAGAAAATTTATTGACAAATACTTGAAAGAGAGCAGAAAACTCAAAGAAAGCCTCATCTTTGGTGCGAAGAAATATGACCCAAGTCCAGCGAGAGTAGTCATCAACAATAACCAAAACATATCTTACCACTTTTACCTTGGATGCAAGCGACACAAAGGGTGTCTGACTGGAAATTGATTTGAGGAAGACCTAGAACCAATTTCTTATGTTTTATTTTGTTCAGTAATTTACCATGTGCTTGACCTAGACGAGAGTTCCATAATGACTAATTCTTATCCTGTATGCTCAAACAGAGAGTCCCTTCAAAATCATGAGCATTAAGATTCAACATGTAAAGATTATTAACACGAGTGCTAGTAGCTTTCAAAACTCCTATGTTTTCATCAAAAAATTGTAGTCTGAAGCGGAAAATAACACTACATTAGAGAGATCACAAATTTGAGAGATACTAAGAAGACTATGACCTAAACCATCAACCAAATTTACATTATCTATGTTAAACAAAGAAGGATTACCAACAGATCCAATGCCTATGATTTCACTATGAGCATTATCTCCAAAGGTAACCTTTCCTCATTTATGACTAGAGAGAGTCGTGAACTTATCTGGGTCTCCCGTTATGTCTTGAGCAACCTTTTTCTAGGAACCAAGAGTCATTGTCCACGTTCCTCTCTATTTGCAAAGACAATCATTTGTTAGTCTTGTGAACCCTATGGGTTCCCTCTTAAATGAAGGTGAGTCTAAGAAAGCATTCTGAGCTTTTGATAAATAAACACACGCTGCATTTTAAAAGATAAATCATGACCAAGTTTATGACAGGAGGAGTGGGTGTGACCATCATAACCACAAATTTGCATCGAAGGCAAACCGACATATTTCTTTTGCCATCTAAATTTATTCTCAAATGCCTCCCTTTGTGATTTTCTACGATAGAGGTCATTTGGTTTTGAGGCCATTTTAGCAATATTTACTTTACTTTTGTTCTTAAGCCAAGAGGAAGGACAAGAAGATGTAATTGAATTCATTTGTGCCTTATTGAGAGATATAGTCATAGAGTCAACCTCTTTCTCAAGTTTGGACTGGATGGTCTTTAACTCGAGAAATTTATCCTCAAAATATTTTGGATTTTAAACAGTAGATACTTCATAGACGAAGGTAATGGGTTTGAAGAACTTTTGAGGAACCTTTCGTGTTTTCTTCTTTTTAAGTTGTTGTTGTAAGTTACTTGTGTATCTAAGATACCAATAAGAGTGTGTGCATCGCGTAACTCTCTCTGAAGCTTTTCAATGGTGTGCTCATATTTGTGAAGTTTAAGTCGGTCTCCAAAGACAAGACCTTTTAACACATGAATTTCTTCATTGAGAAGAGCTATCCTCTCTTGTTCTTTTGTTAGATCAAATTCAGGATTATTTGGGTCTATAAAGTAGACAGATCTAGAGATGGTACAGTATGAACGGATGAAAAATTAGAATTAACACTAGAGAGGGAGTCTTTCTTACCTTATTTTTGTGAGCCATAAGGCAGATGAGACTTGACATGCCTGGTTCAGGTTCTTCAGAGTCCGAGTCTCCCCATGTCGCGTTAGCCACTAATGATGGTTGGAGATTCTGACCAGAATCATCTCTCTTCTTTAGTGGGCAATTATTGGCATAGTGACCTGGCTTCAAACACTTAAAACATATGCGCTCATCTATCCTAGAGTTGCCCTACTGATTATGATTGTATGATTGATAAGGGCGGGTGATTTTGGCCAGCTCTATTTTGGTTATGAATTGATCACGCATGAATTTTTTGAAATTTTTGACAAGCATTGCCATGTCTTCAAAGGTAGCAACGGACCTTTGTCGATTATTCCATCAATTAATGTATCACGAAGTTGTTGAATAGAGTCTTGAACTATTGTAGTAGCCTCATAACAAAAGCAGTCATACTGCGGCAACGGCTGTTGGCTTTGAGATTGAACCTGCAAGGCTTGATTCAAGTTAGAGTAAAGAACTATTTGATTGAAGGATGAAGAAATAGCTCTGTTCTTGATGTTGGTTTTGTATTTGTTGATGGATTGCAAATACGACCCAAGGTCAGTCAAGCTCCATTTGTCTAAGCTTTTAGACGCCTTTGTGGAGATAACACTTTCTGCTCATTCCTCTTCCAAACCATCGAGGAACTTATTATTGATATTCTCATTTGATTCTCCAATTTGTAATTCGTCCTTGGTTGTAGTAAGTTCTGTAAACCTCGTTAGCATGTCACTAAGAGACTCGCCCAGCTTTCCAATGAAATTTTCATAGTCCATCTTAAGCTCCTGAACTTTGGATTTTCTAAGTTTTGTGTTACCTTCATGAACAACCCCAAGATGATCCCAAATGTCCTTAGCCACCTTGAGGTGATATAACCTTCTCCTCACAGGTGGAGAGAAACTAGTGTAAATCACGCGAACAACCAGTGCATTAAGTTCCACACAACGCCGTTTTTCAGCGGTGTAGGTGCTAGGATCTTTGCCACATGTTGTAGTTTATAGAGGTTAGCTTCGGATTCTCAACCTGCATCATGTTGTTGTTAGTGGAATTTGAGATCTTTGCCATCTTAACAGACTTGTCAGCCAACGTAGGCTCTGATACCACTTGAAAGAATCAAGGTGCTGATCGAGTAACTCTGAACTGTTAGATCCAGAGAAACTCGTTCTTGAGTCTTTCACAAAGAAAATAAGTGCGGAAGCTTTGTATAAAAAAAAAACTACAAGACAGAATATTCGTGTATTGAAAACTCAAAATGAATTTACAACCTAGCTTCCTATCTTGGGAATAGACATAGTGACTTTGTCTAATCCTACACTCAAACCTCTAAAAATTGATCAATACAACGTAAGGAGTGTTTGGGTGCAAGAGTAAGGTGAACCTTTCTAAGCCTAAAACTAAAATATGCGAGGTAATCTCTCGAGATAAAAACTCTCACGGAATGTGTAAAACTACTGCTCTGAAAAGGACCACACAAGTACTAGATGTACTATAATTCTTAAATACAACGTAACTAATGTTCTCTACTAAATGAATGGAACTGCTCAACTATGCCCTTTCCCATGATCCCGTTTTGTATAAATATAGAAATAGTGTATGTTTAACTGCTCTACGCATGACTTGGTTAATGGGAAGATAGTGCTCCACGTTCCATCATTTGCATTCTTGTCTGTAGAAGTACTTGGTGATAATGTAGAGTTAGCTCTGCTCTCTTACTGTGTCATTGCAAGCTCCACGAATGAGTTGGTCATCAGATCGACTTTCACTGAGATTGTCATCATCTCCAAAAACAAGGTTTCAACACACTTAAAATTTGTTCTTCAAACAATCTATGTTGTTGCAACAATGCAAGGCCACTAATTCTACATCTATTATCAGAATATTACGAAGCAGAGAGTCACAACTGCGAAGTATAATGTATGGAGGGTGATTTTTCGGTATGAGGGGGGTCTATTAAAATATGGTCTAACTAAGAAGTCTAGATCCTGGGAATTTGCCATTCTGTGGAGGGTGAAAACCCGTTATTCTTGGCATCCCTCAAATACCAACTAAATCGTCCGTCTTTCCCAGAAAGCATAAAGGGGAGTGCAAGTGTGCACTACACCCGCTCTCGATGGGCTCCACGCGGACTTATGCCCTAAGGGCGGAAATTGACTAGAGTCGCCACCTAGTTTGACCTAAGATACTAGGAAGGAAGGGAAGGAGGGTTCTAAGAACCATTGGTTAACTCTGAATTTATTGCCTATGGATGGGGCTTATCCGGTCATACTAGAGATTCTGTGTGGGTTCACACTGGGTTACCCCTTAGAAGTGGCAACGACCACGACTTTAGATTGGTGCCCGAGGAAACCTCGGTCTCTAATTGTCGGGATTGCCTTCTTTCAAAACCTTATTAGAGAGATTCAATTAAAAGCCAAGGATAGGATTAGGATGAGAGGGGAGAGAGAGGGGATGAGGTGAGCTTTTTTGCCAAGCTAGCGCCAAGAGGAAGAAGTGGTGAACTCGGATGAGTATAGAATGAAGATTTGGGAAAAGTCTGAGGTTGAGTGAATGAACGAGACTTAGAGTCTGATGGTTTGAAGTTCATGGGAGCCGAAGAAGGTTTGAGAGTTTCGAGAGGTATGAAGAACACCTTAGGGAGGGAAAGGGGTTTTTTGTTTGGAATTGGGTCACACCCTAGATGGGCTGCCTACGTACTCAACTCCCTGTTGAGATCAGACCTTACGTAGTTCACGTATTTTGAGAGGTTAGTCTGTGAGACGCTCGGGTCTATGAGACATTTTGGATGTTCATGTAGTGGGAAGTATGGGATATCAAGGTCTACGAGACACTCGGGTCTGTAAAACGTTTTAGTCTAAGAGATTGAAATGTTGGAGTCTGTGGGGCGCTCGGGCCTATGAGACTTTTTGAAGTGATTTGGAGTTTTGGAAGTTTTGATGTTTGTGGGGTTTGAAGATATTTGAGGTGTTTGAGATTTAGAAGGGTTCGGAGTTTTGAGAAGTTTCGGGGTTGGGATGCTAGTCTGTGAGACGCTCTGGTCTGTGAGACGTTTGAAACCTTGAGATGGCAAAGTCTGTGAGACGCTTGGGTCTGTGAGACGCTCGGGTCTGTGAGACGCTCAAGTCTGTGAGACATTCTAATCATTAGAATGACAAAGTCTGTGAGACGCTCGGGTCTATGAGACATTTAGAGTGTAGGGGAAATTTGAATGAAATTTGAAATTGAAGTTGAATTAGATTTGGGATTTTATTTGAATTTGATTCAAAAATGAAATTGAATTGGAATTGAAGTTGAATTGGATTTGAATGAATTTTGATTTGAATTGGAATTGAGTTTGAATGAATTTGGATTTGAATTGAATTTGAATGAGTTTAGAATTGAGATGAATTTGAATGAGTTTGGAATTGAGATGAATTTTGGATTGGTTTGGAATTGAGATGAATTGAAATTGTATGCCAAATTTGAACTAGTAGGCCAAGTTTGGGCCTTGGAAAAGTGGCTGAAATGGGCTTTGACATTTAGGCCGAACTGGGCCAGAATGGGCCTTGAAATGTGGGCTGGAATGGGCCTTGAAGTGTGGGCTGGAATGGGTCACAAAAATTGGGTCGAAGTGGCCTTGGAGAATGGGCTAGATTTTTAAACCCGATATGGGCTTGAGATTTGGACCGAAATGGACCTTGTGATTTGGGTTCAATTTAGGATTTGAGAATTGGGCCAAGTTGGGCTTTTTGGTTTGTTCCCCGAATTGGGCTTTAAATTGGGCTTCAATTGAATTTTGATTATTGGGCCTCAAACTGAAATGATTGTTGAGTCTCAAATTGGATGATTTGAAGTTGGAATTGGCATTGAAATGGAATGAATTTTGTATGAAGAGTGAGTATGAGAGGGATTGATTGGGAATGTTTGATGAGTCAGTATGAGAAGGATTGTTTTGAAAGAGTGTGTGATGAGTATGAGAGAGATTGATTTTGTAGTGTGTTTGATGAGAGAGTGTGAGATTAATTGATTTTGTAGTGTGTTTGATGAGAGAGTGTGAGAGATTGATTTTGAAGAGTATTCGATGAGAGAAATCGATTTGAAATTGAATTTTTGGGCTGAATTTAGAATTGAATTTTGGGTTTTGAATTGGATTTTTATTGGTTGAAACGAATCATTGGTTGTGAGTTTTATTCTGAAAATTATGGATTGTTTGGAAAATTTTATAAAGGAAGGGCATTCCCAC
Organism: Limonium bicolor; assembly: GCA_023374045.1. Lineage (NCBI taxonomy): Eukaryota > Viridiplantae > Streptophyta > Magnoliopsida > Caryophyllales > Plumbaginaceae > Limonium > Limonium bicolor. Next base: position 4,933,767 of record CM041778.1, on the reverse strand, counting down.
CGACCAGACTCTGCAGCCCGTTTGAGTAAGAAACATCCCCGGACCTAGAAGCTTTTCTAAACTGGACTTGATATGTCCAGAAATAAGTGGGTAAGTCTAAAGGCTATTCTATGGCCACCTGTTCTAATCTTGTTCAGCTAACTATAAATCAAACTCAAATGAAAGTTATGGAAAATATCAACAGACATACAAAATAGCACATGCTCGATACTTACACGAAAAATATGAGAAACATCAACTGACATACAAAAAAGCACACACTCGATACTTAAACGAAAGTTATGGAAAATATCGACAGACATACAAAATAACACATGCTCGATTAGACAGAAAGATTTCAAAAAAAATCACAATAACGAAATGATATCATGAAAGCATAAAACTAATTACATAAGAGATTACAATGACCAAATGATTACAAACCATTATTAAAACCAAGAAAAATTGTTAATTAAACATAAGCCGCTATGGGGGGGTCACATTGACACCGCCTCACTCGAGCTGATAGGGATCCAAAGAGATGCACCAACCGTTTTCCGAAGACTGGGGAATTACCCAAGTAGTCCGAGCCAAAATACGGCTTTCCAAGTCTTAGTAGTTTCTAGTTCCTCAATCCACAATGTACATGTCATAGAACACAGACAAGGAAACACGGGATAAGTTAGTAATGAAATGTAAGAGGGTTGGGGTGTGTGCAATGGGATCATACGACCCCTCTCAATGGGAGGAAAGAGGGCAATTTAATCATCTCCTACACCCCAACCGAGAACATAGAAAAGAGTTTCAAGCTAGCGACAAATGCTATGAATAGTAAGATAAATCAAGCATTGAGGTTGCTACTCAAATTAATTCGACATCCCAGATTACGACTCAAACCGAAGTGTAGTATCAAAAGAGTGAAGTTGTGAGTCATGCGGGATCATATCTAGAAGGATTTATATCATTTCCCTCTAAGATGAAAAATTAACGAGGAGCATCCAGCCAATGAGTGATTTATATACAATTATAGTATAGGGCAACTATCACTCGATTCTATGTTCTTATCTAAACGCAAGGGTCAAGTTATATGGCGGTCTCAAATCATTTCCAAACCAATATCAATGCGCAAGGGGAAATTAACCAATAAAATTAAATTACAATTAAGAAGGTAGAGAAATAGCATTTCCAAACCCATGTGGAGCTGCGATAAAGCCCAAAGTTCCTAGCACGGTCAACTTATAACATTCAATGTCGCACCCAATCAGCAAGCACAACAAAAGCCCAACCGTACCTTAGCCAGAACATAAAACTGAGAGGTAAGGCACAAATAGAGTCAAAATAGCACAAGGGACATCAGATTTCAAGTGTTATTGCGCAACAAGTATGCTGCCAGAGGAGAAAATAATCCACATGTGGGCCCCAATTCACCAAAAGGCCAGAAAAGGTGGGGACCCAATTCATTATTTTGATCCAACTGTCTAGACCCAACAGCAAAACATAGCACCAGTAAATTTTGGCCTCCAAACAAAAATCATTCAGCCGGAGAAGAACTGGTTATCACAAGGCCGACATATCAATAACACCGAATTAATTACAAACAAACTGGGTAAGGATTTGATCAGCATGACAACAGGTTAATAAAAGCCACCGAGTAGAGTTTCCAAATTAAATACATCATGCGCAAGGGGCGAATTCTTAAGCAGATCATCAAGTCATGATCGAGAATAACTGACCGATGCAATTTCCAAACCCATAGAAGTGAGTGCCAAGTCAAGGATGCCAAACCGAAATGCAAGAAGCCCAAGCACTTCAAGCCAAGCAAATCTGATTCCGTCTGAGTTTTGGGGTGAGCAGTACCTCAGTCAAGTATAAGGGCAGCGTCAAAAGTAAGTAGCAGACAAACGAATGTTAAACAGGCTGGGATTGAATTAAAACTTCAAACCGAGCTTAAAGCGCCAAAGAGCATAACATTGAGCCATATGTTAAACCCACATCAATGGGGAGAAACCATGGACCGTGCGTCAGCCTAAAACTCAAACTAGTAAAGTGTAATTTCAAAGCAAACAATTCAACAACTACATAGTTGTTCGGCAATGGAAGCACCCACAGTCCATGAGTGAGACAAATCTCACAGTTTCACCGAAACAGACAATAAGCAACCAGAGGAATTAACCAGGTCCAAATCTCAACAATTCATGATCAGTCCATGAATCATAAGAACACACAGACATATCCACCAGTAAAGTCAGGTGAAGTAGAGAGTCTCGAACTGACCAAATTAGTGACACACAAATCTTACCCGTGGGTCGATTGAATTCTTTGCTAACAAAAGATGTGACCCACTCACAATCGGATTTTTGAATAAAAGTTTCCAGAACCAAATATATACACATACAGAAAGGGGAAAACTGAGGGAGTTTACCGAAAGGGAGCATCTACTCGATGCGCAAGCCAGAACAAGAAAACAACCTGAAAAGGAGCGTCTACTCGATGTGCAAGCCAGAACAAGAAAACAAACCCGAAAAGGAGCATCTACTCGATGCACAAGCCATAACAAGAAAACAAACCCAGCCCGTGGGTATGGAGAACGTAAAATCAGGGTGAAGTTTCCGACGGTGAATAATGCTTCTGGTGTCGATCGGCGTTGGCTTTTCTCTCGGGAAAGGTATTGGCATGTGTTTTTTTCGGCTTTCTCTGGGTTCTGGGTTGATTGAGATGCGAAGCAAATGGTGAAGTGCAGTCGGTGTAGTTAGTTTCTTTTGAAAAGAGATCGAAATCGAGAAGTTAGCCAGCAGGACACAATCGATCGATGAAGGTGTAGGAAGCTATTGTTGAATGAGGAAGAAATTCAATGGAGTTTTTGTGGAGTCGATTGAAGTAAGGGTACCTCGGAGAATGACTGATCGTCCTCCCCGGCTACAGTAATGTGTTCTTTTATACAGAGAAAGGAATTGGGCTTAGAAGATGAGTTTGGTTTTTATGTGGGTTTGGGTTTTGGGCTGTAAGCTTGGGTTTGGGCTGCTAGATTTGACTGAAGACTGGGCTAAGACCAAGCTTGGTCCACCGAAAAATGAGAAAGAAAAAAAGATCATTACAATAGAACTTTATACAAAAATTGAGAGAAATAAAACAAAAGCTATTACTCGACATGAGTAAAATCAATAGAAACGCTAATGTTAAAAAATAAAAACGTATATGCAGAGTAAGACTAAAAAGGTTTAGTCAATAAAAATGAAATGTTTTCTTTACAAAATAACAACATAAAAAATGATGGAATAATAGAAGTGAAATAAAATAAATAAACTGCCCACGACTAAGGAAATTAAACTGAAACTAACTAAATGGATAAATAAATAAAATGACGAGTTTAAAATATAATATTGTTTGAAAATTCATTTTTTGAAAATTGGGTTATTCTAAAATGCTTGAAAATTGGTTTAAGATTTTGTCATAAAACGATGGCTTTACTTTGGCACGCGCTTTAATACGTTTGGAAAAGAAAGGCGACGACCCCTCTTATTGTATTTATTATTTTGGATTTTGCTTTATGGGGTGAGAATTTTTGGTGTCTACAGATGGCTCCCCTTGATTCAATTCTGCAAACCCTTGCAGAATTGGATCAAGGTTGACGGGGCGCCAAATATTCTCACCACGGTTTTGTGGTGCATTGGGATGCGACCGTGAGTGTATGAATGCGATTGAAAGTACGAGGACTTATGACAAGCCTCAGCTAGACCTCTTGATATCTAACCCTATGACTTATTACGAGCCTAGAATACTAATAATAGGATTGGTTTATGGTGCACGAGGGCTTAGAAGTGCCTCAACTGGACCTCTTGATATCCAGTCCTAGGGCTTATGACGGGCCTAGAGTGCGATTGAAAGTACATGGACTTAGGAGCGCCTCAACTAGACCTCTAGATATCTAGCTATAGGACTTATGACGAGCCTATAATACCAACAATCCTGATTGTTTCAAGGTGCACGAGGGCTTAGGAGTGCCTCAACTGGACCTCTTGATATCCAGTCCTAGGGTTTATGACGGGCCTAGAATGCGACTGAGAGTACGAGGACTTAGGAGTGCCTCAACTAGACCTCTTGATATCTAGCTATAGGACTTATGACGAGCCTATAATACTAACAACCCGATCTGGGTTAAGGTGCACGAGGGCTTAGGAGTGCCTCAACTGGACCTCTTGATATACAGTCCTCGGGCTTATAACAGGCCTAGAATGCGATTAAGAGTACGAGGACTTAGGAGTGCCTCAACTTGACCTCTTGATATCTAGCTATAGGACTTATGACGAGCCCATAATACTAACAACCCGATTTGGTTTAAGGTGCACGAGGGCTTAGAAGTGCCTCAACTTGACCTCTTGATATCTAGTCATAGGGCTTATGACGGGCCTAGAATGTGATTGAGAGTACGAGGACTTAGGAGTGCCTCAACTAGACCTATTGATATCTAGCTATAGGAATTATGATGAGCCTATAATACTTTACTGGAGTTGTACGAAACTCGCTGCTTTGAGTGGTTGATTTGAGGATGGTTCTGGTTGTTGGTTGATTCAGTGTCGGGCCTCTCTGGTAGGCCATTTGATCCTTCACGAGGGACTTGAGGGTTGGGAATTTTCCTTTGGTGTCGTTGCCTTTGATTGCGTGAGTGTAGGGTTTGATGGGATCGGGTGATACCGAAATAATTGGATGGCTCCAGAGTGGGTGGTAGCCTTAGTATGGTTGCAGTAGTGTTTGGCAATTTTGTGTTGGATGTGATAGTTGAATGTTTTCTGTTGATGTGACCCTTGACTTTGCAGTGTGGGACTCAAGTTTTGATTTTGTTTTTGATAGTCTAGCCCGACGTGTACTGTATAGTCTTGGGATATGGTAGGACTCTTGGCTCCAGAGTTCTGAGATGACTCCGGTATGGCTCCTGAGCTTTGTTCTGGTTTTTTGTGATTTTATGGTCGGTTTTTGAATGGATGGTCTTTCGTGAATGAGTGATTGGGATCTCTGTGGTTTTGATATGATTGGATGGCTTCGATGTGATCAGATGGCTCTAACGTGATCGTATGACTCCGGTGCGGTCGGATGGCTCCGACATGATTCAAGACCCCATTGTGAGCAATGGCTTTGGGATGGTTGGTGGGTTTCGATTTGGATTGAGATTCTCGAGATGGTTGATGGGTTTCGATTTGTTTTGGATTTTGAGTCGAATGATGGGTTGATGTGATTGGTGGATTGTGCTGTGTTTGACGTATTTTGATGTGGTAGATTTTTTTGTTGTGGTTGATAACTTCTTGGTCATGGATGGATGGCTTCAATCCAGTTATGACTTCAGGATTCTCTCATGATGGCTCCAGGATAGCTCGGGATGGCTCCGGGAAGGGCTACAAGTTGGCTCTATTTGGTGATAGTGAGGAACAAAGGGGGATTTTTCCTTTGAGATGGTCGCACCCTGGACGGGCTGCCTACGTACTCAATTTCGTATTGAGATCAGACCATATGTAGTTTGAAATTCTGTAGGCAAGGCCCTGATGACGAAATGGCTTCGACATGGATTTGAGGTGGCTCTTGTATTGTTCTCAGACTGTCGGGATAACCTCTGTGTAGTTCCAAGGATGGTTTAAATGTCGGATGATGGCTCCCGTATAGATCTAGCTTGGCTTTAGAAGCGGTGTCGATAGGGATTGAGTATGGTAGTGGATGGCTCCGGGATGGTCTTCGTGTGGCTCCGGATAGCTTTTGAATGGTTCGATGTAGCTTGGTGATAGCCCGAAATGGCTCCAAAGAGGCTAGATATAGCTCAATGATGGCCCGGGATGGCTCCGGTTGACATCAAAAGTTACGCTTCAACAACTGTAACTGAAGTTGACTTTCAGTGAGACTAGGTGGAGTTCTTACTAGTCGGATGTTGAAAATGAAGTGGTTATGATGCATGCAAATACTAAATGCTAGAAGAGATGCAAAATGCATATGTAGTTTTTAGAGAGAAGGTACGGTCCTATCTCTATTAATATGAGGTTTACGAAAATAAGACATCTTCGGTTTGATCTTGAGTTATTATTGAACTGGAATGCGTGAATCACTTTCCTCTCATGGAGGGTGTGGGTCAATCTCTAGTGAGTATGGCCGTGTGTGCTAATGTCATGATGATACCTTTGATGCTTAGAGCAGTATTTTCCTGAGAATTTCTCTTCGAGGTTCTGAACTTTTCATTCCTTACAAATTCTTCACCTGCAATGGGGTAGGCTGATTATGATTTGGTAGTTTAATCGAAGAGTCACTCGCACTCTAAAGACCTTGTGAGATTAGGTCACACTCATTCGCTCGCGGTCCCCTTTGGTATGGTGGGACATGTTGATAACAAGTACGAAGCTTATGATTCATGTTTCAGATCCGGTACTTTTAATTAACGCTCATTAACTTATGAGTCAGAAGTCTTTATTGGGTTGTAACGGGGCTGAAGGGTACGATGTATGTCACATGGGACGGTGGGATTTATTTGGGAGTGGTGGAGCTTTTGTGTAATAGAGGACGTGTTTCGCCTTTGCCATGGGTGGAATGATTAAATGGGTTTTTGATAACCTTTATTGGTTTCTTCAGGACATCATTGGTCCTTTTGGTTTGGATTTCTCCTTCTTGCCTCTTCTGGTGTACGATTTGAACTTTCTTCTCATTTTTGTGTTTTTGAAATTGCATTTTGCTCATCAACTTTCTCAAGCATTTTTTGCTTTGCATTTTGGGTTTCAGCTTCAAAGTTGCATTCACTTATTGATATTCTTGAACATTTTCGGCTTTCTTTTTGGTGTTTGGCCTTGGAGTTGCATTGACTCACTGATTTCTTTGAACATTTCATTTGTTGTTTTTGTGGAAGATGATGCGGAGGGACCATGGCTCCGGCTCCTTTGAGAACCTCTATTGCAAGGGCAAGTAAGTATATGTACGTGAGTTGGCATGTTGTGGAGTTCGCATAAAAGGTTTATCGTGAAAGGCTCAACGGGGCTCACTAAGGGATTATACACAGGGACATTAAAGCTGTTTGGTCTTGTGGAGGTTTCGATCCTAAGTGTCTCGTCATTCTCATTAGTCAATGATTGTTTTCTTACTATTCTCGAATCTTTACATGAATCATTGTTCATATCTTGCTATCGACATTGATCTCACTTTGAATCATGCCTCTCCATGTGCTGAAGGAAAGCACAAGTCGCTCATGGTTTTACCTCGATTGGCTCTCTCTACCTTCCCCCATCGCTCAATAGATTGTCCAAAACATTCATTTGAAATTCAAAGGAAAATACAGCTCTTCGCACACTACTCACTTGGTTTGTGGTGCCGATTTTGATTGGACCCTTGTATGAAATGACGGGTCAAGAGTTTAGTGATTCAGGCATTCTGTTCAATCAATTGCTCAAGATTTTCCCCAAAGACGTCGTTTCAATACGAGTGTATGCAGTACATATACCATGCAATGTGTTGTGGTAATATGGAACTACTATATACATATGATGCATGATATGTTAATGATGATGCAAAATAAATGATTTTGAATTTTGACTAGATGTTTTTTTTGTTTGTTTTTTCTTGGATGCAATGCATGATCGGTAAGGCTTCACCTAGTCTCGCTTGAGTCGGTTCCAGTTGATAGTCCATGAAGCTCATCCCGTCACGAAATGACTAGTACGCTCCACGGTAATGACCGCTGCTCTTGAAGGTGGGTTGAACTTCAAAAATAGCGGGTCACAACATGGGGTAAATCATTTATTTTGGAATACGTTTGTGAAAATCAATTTTGAAAAGTGTTGTTTTAAAATTCGTTTGTGAAAAGTAGGTTTTTTGAAATCTATTTAAAAATTTTCTTGGAACAACAATTGTGAGAAAGATTGTTTGAAAATCATTTGTAAGTAGTAGATTTTTGAAATCTATTCTTTGCAAACCGTTTGACAAAGTTTGTTTTCTGGAAGACTTTGATTGAAACCGGTATTGAAAACTGTTTTGGAAATAACAATTTTGAAAATCATTATTATTTGAAATCATTAAAGATGGACGACTTTGAAGATATTTCATTAGAGTGTGACATGATTCATTTTTTTGGTTTTTGCTAATTTTTGAAACGTGATCACACATAGATGTAAGTGCAAAATAAAAATCGTGGTTGATTTTATGTGGAGCTGAGTGCGAATGATTAGGATAATCACCTTCCAGGTCAATCAATGCTTCCATACCACCGGGGGAACCGTCGTCCCTTCATTGTTCATCTCTCGGGATTTATCTCTGTTATGCCTTGTGGGGCACGTCATCAAGAAAGTCCGGAGTGCTTAAGTTCGAAAGGTCAGGATACCCGAAGTGATACAGTCACACGAGCCACGGCCGGGGATTATCACAACATACTCACTTTTCAGGAAACTTGGGGAAGATCTGCATGGGGTCCGGTCTCCCCTCGTCTGCACGATAAGGTGTGTCTAAAGTCCAAATTATTCGCTGACTATGCAATGTCATGTATGGGTATCCGTAAATACAGGATCCTCCATGAATTTGTAGCACGACATCGGGCTTTAAAGACACCCGTGGTGCAGAGGATGCCTGGAGAACAGAGCCCATGCAATCTTCAGGGTAAGGCAAAGGGTGGTTAGACAGACGGCATACGAGGGAGCAACTACCCATAAAACCCATCCTAGACACTGGATAAGGCAGCTGGACACTGAAGGCTCATAGCTTACTATATGCTGGCTTTGACTCGAAAAGGTGTTTGAAAGGATCCTGAGTTGTTTCAAGGTGTAGACAACTACGGCCATACCACCTCGTGGGCTTATTCCTTAGCTACGAAGGACCCATACTCAGAGGGAATCAATTGTGGACCAATTGTTAATCCCGACCGTAGATAGTAAGGGTGACACAGAGGAACGCATGTCCTAAACTACCAGATGCAGCAATGGGTTTGCTCCTTTCTACGAAGGCCCCATTTACAAAAACCATAAATAAGCAATAAAATATATTATGTCATGTATGAAGAGCAGTCTACATAAGACAGTAAACACACAATAGTAAACAGAAGTGAAGCATGCAAAGGTCGAAGCACACATGTGGTACTTAAGGCCAATCTCAAACTCTGAACTTTTGTTCTAACTATCCTCTCAGAGCACACTCTAAGTGTGGAGTAGAGTAATCCTAATGGCTTTTGAATGAATCTCTTGGAGGTTTTGAAAGAAGCGGGGAAGTCCCGAAAATTTTGAATGGAGTTCAGTCTTCCTTGAGTTTGAGAAAAACTTACTCAAGTTTTCCCCAGCAGAGTCGCCATTCTATGGAGGGTGATTTTTCGGTATGAGGGGGTCTATTAAAATATGGTCTAACTAAGAAGTCTAGATCCTGAGAATTTGCCATTCTTTTTTTTGATCAGAAAACGGAGGCTATTAGCCTTCAACTCTTATTGCAAACCAAGAGTTTTGTCCTCTAGAATTAGAGGGCCAATACAAGGGGGAGGGTTCTCTAAGATATGAAAACTCATAGAGACACCCAACATAGACTTAGCTAACCTATCAGCCACAGCATTACAATTACGTGGTACAAATAACACATTGTTGTCCTGCTCAGAACTCAAGAGCCTTCTGCTTTCATCTACTAAGGGCTTCAAAGGGTGCGTACTGGAACAATCCTTGAAGAGCTCTACTAATTGCATCGAATCTGAGAAGATTCTAACATTACTCAGTCTTTTGTTGCGGACCAGCCTGCTCGCATACACTAGAGCCATTATCTCAGCATGCAGCACACCACGCTGCCCAAACGAAGCTCCAAATCCTAGCATCCAGTCACCTTGAGAGTCTCTAAAAGCTCCACCAGCAGCAACATATTCTGAACCAGGAACAACAGATCCATCAATAGTAATGATAATATATTGGTTACTTCTAATGTAATAGAGAAACTCCCTGTTATTTGGATGAGCATTGCTGAGTGCGCTGTTCCATGTAGCCGAGATGCTGCTAGCATTAAATCTAGCTATTTTATTCTGCCTGCAAGTTAATACCACATTCCTGAAAGGAAGAAAGCGCCTATTCTCCTTTCCAAAAACCTTATTGTTCCTCCAGGACCACAGTAGATGACACAATAGGAAACACCATTTTAGAGCTAATATTAATCAAGAGCCGGTTCCTCTGTTGGATGATTCCTTTCAGCCATTCCTGTAAATCTAAACCAAAAAAATGCGTTTGCTTGTTATGAAAAATCAGATTTGACCAGATGCGCTTGGCAACAATACAATCCCTCAAGACATGCAGAATAGTTTCCTCCTGACCACATAAGTGGCACGAGCTATCTGTAGTGAAGCCCAATCTAGCCCTCCTAGAGTTTGTCATAACCTTGCCAAGTACAATTCTCCAGAGGAATAGCTTCACTTTTTCCCGGACCGGAAGTTTCCAGATAGTAGAAAATATACTAGGAGCAGCATGATCCATCACATGACTATTACCTGTAAGTAAACCATAAGCAGACCTAACATTGTATTCCCCTTTATCCTCAGGATACCAGGAGATAAAATCAGGCCCTTCATTAGGAAAAACAGAAAACTTCTTGATTAGTTCCAAACAGTAATCAGGCAATAAATCAGAGAACTTATTCCACAGCCAACCCCTATCTAAGTCCCAAAAATTATCAATCGTACTATCACGATCACTCAAAGGGACCACATTAGTAACCTTGGACAACAAATCAAAGTTCCCTACCCAGCAGTCCTTCCAGAAGCGTATAGTCTTACCATCACTTAAAACCCACCGCATCCCTTCCCGAAGTAAAGGAGCACATTTCTGAACCCCTTTCCAGGTTGGAGAGCAGCGATTAGTATCGGGATTAAGGTATTTTCGTTTCAGGATCTTATAGCAAAGCCGCTGAGAGCTACTAGCCAAGTTCCATATTATTTTGCCAAAACAAGCAACATTCATAGCTTTAGACTCCCTAAGCCCAAGACCCCCTTTCTTCTTAGGCCTACACATGGTACTCCAGCCTACATCATGCAATTTCCTAGTTTCGGAGTCATGCCCCCAAATAAAATCCCTGCACATTTTATCAATTTTATCACAAGTTTTAGCAGGAAGCAGTTGGCATTGCATAGAATGTATGGGTATAGAGGAGACACACTTTTTTACCAAACAGAACGGCCACCTTGATAATTTTACTCTTCCACCACTATGGACGCGAGGCTTTAATGACGGTGGTTTAATCACGGTTTAAACAAACACCGTGATTAATAGGAAGGCCGGAATTTATTAGCGACGATGATTGATTAACCCGTAATCAATAATCGATCGGAGGTTGGCGCGCCTTTTTTAGGAGGGACTTTAGATGACGGTTTTTAGTAAAACCGTAATCTAAAGTCCCGTGTTGACGCGCGCTTTACGGTCAACGGACTTTAGATTACGGTTTTACTAAAAACCGTCATCTAAAGTCCCTCCTAAAAAAGGCGCGCCAACCTCGTCAACGACGTCGTTTTGACCTGACGAAAAAAATTTCCCGTATTATTTGATTTATTCGACTCCGCGCGTAATCTAAATTACAGTTAACGACGTCGTTTTAGCAGTGTATTTTAGATTAATAAAAACTTTATATTAATGTGTTACCTATGTTTGAAACCCAACATATGGCAAATAATTATCGCGCTATTTTTTTAATTTCGTTACACTTTAGATTACATTTAACGACGTCGTTTTACAGTGTATTTTAGATTAATAAAAACTTTATATTAATGTGTTACCTATGTTTGAAACCCAACATATGCCAAATAATTATCGCGCTTTTTTTTTTAATTTCGTTACACTTTAGATTACGGTTTTTGTGAGAACCGTCATGTAAAGTGTGACTTTAGTTTACGGTTTACATGTAAACCGTAATCTAAAGTCCATTTAAACATTTGCCTACACTCTGCACACTCTACTCACAGTAACTCTTCTTCTCTTTCGCGCTATCTTCCTCACTGAAATTGCCTCCTCTCTCCCGTCACCTTGCTAACGGCCATCGCCGCCGTCGCTCCCACCACCTTTGTCACTCCCATCGCCGCCGGTCACCACCCATCTACCACTGGTCTCACCGTCGACGTCTCTATCGCGTATTGGGTATGCGATCGCGATTGATTGTCGTTTTTTTCTAACTTTGTTCATATACATGCATTTCGATTGCAAGTTCTAACCTCGTTTGTATCGAATCCTGAGAGTGTAATGGCAAATGTTCTAACCTTGTTCATATATTTGTGCCCAGATTCACAGTTAATTGCGACCTAGTTCGTGGGCTGATTTCTACACTACTTGCCCACTTCGGTGCTTAGTTACGGTAACTTTGCAAACCAATCTGTAAACTGCTGTATTTATTTGTTCTTAGCATTTAGTATTACAATTAATACATAATAGTGTAGTTTTAAAAATGCTACTACTTAAAACTGCCACAGGAAAGAAAGTAAGTTCAAGTATATTACCGATTCCTGAAAAATGAATGGTACAGAACTGTAGCATATCTCAGTTTCATGAATGGAACAGAACTGTAACAAGTTGTTTGAGTTTTGGTCTGGATTTAAAAGCTTAATGGAATATTTAAGTAACTGGGTAAGGAGTTAGGAGAAGTATAATCAGTTGAAAGGAAAAAAAACAGACAGGGAAGAAAGCAAGAACACAACTCAGTTTCTGTTTTGATTTCAGTTTGGATTTCAGCTTCAGTTTCGTATCAGATCAGGTTCTGACTAATTCTGCATCTGTAACAAAGTTGCCTTGGGTTTAGTTGAGTTAGAAACTTTATAACACACCAAATTGACAGGATCGACAGTTTAGAAAGGTTTGAGAATTCAAACACGTGAACAAACAGAGAGGAGTCATACACCAGTCTCTGTCTGTCTGTTTCTTTTCTTTCAGTTTCTATTTCTGTTTGAGTTCTGTGTGAATCTGTTCAGTAGAGGCAACAGAAAGATGTTGTCGTTTTTCTGTTTCTGTAAACTAAATACATCAGTGAAGATAAGTTTATGTATGTTACCAGTTCTAGATGGTGCGTGCGAATTTGACTTTGATAAAACTGATTTGGAGACGTTAGAAATATAGGGGAGATGCTGTCGATTTTTTTCCGCGGTTTAGCTAGCATTTAACCTTGATTTTTTGATGAATTCTAATGTTGTCGTTTTTCATTTATGCATCAGGACTACGACTTTATTTAGGCTTCCGACCTCAACCGTCTTAGCATCGGCTAATCGTCTACCAGAGGTAAGATTTATATATATACATATAATATTTGACAAACTACCAAACATAGTTATCCGCCCAAGATATACCTAATAGAGGTAATCTTCGGCAGTCCCTGTCGGGACTGTCCACGATTGTTAAATCACACACCTAGGGTGTGAATGTGCTTTAATATGTACTTTATTGATTATTTCAGCAGTATCTCTTTATTGTACTTAGAATGCATATTTATTGATTAATCATAATATCATGCATTTGAAAAACTGTAGGGAGATGCTGCCGAAATTTTCAATAAATTACATATTAAAAACACATTCACCGGTGGGATTTAATACTCATGGATGGATTTAGGTTGATTACAAAAGTGTAAAGACTCTACCACGGGCGACGGTATGAAATGGCTGCCTTCATATAAATAGCTAGAAGGAGATGGAACGTTCGTGGATTTACAGCGGAAATTTGGACGACAAGTTTTTAGAAGGAGTTGATAAGTTATGCACGGTGTTGGCGAACAATCTGAAACCTACAGACAAGGGATACATATTTTGTCCGTGTATCGACTGCCAAAACAATCTGAGATATCGCGGGCGTTGAAACAATTAAAGAACATCTGATCCGCCACGGTTTTACAAAAGATTTCCAAGACATAATCCGATGGCATGGTCAGAGTGCGTTCGATGTTATTAAGCCTGACGAAGGGGATAATGGTCAGGCAAACACAGAAACAGAACTTGGAGATGATACAGTTGCTGGTGATCCAGAAGACGTTACAGTGAACGTTGTGCCAGATTTCTGGGATGATGACATTGAGACTATGCTCGAAGATATGGAACGACATTACTCTAACACGCCAGACAAGCATGAAAATTTGTTGGATTCATCCAAACACCGTTGTACCCCGGGTGTACCCTACAAAGTTAAGCAAGTTGAGTGTCGTCCTCAAGCTATTCAACTTGAAAGCGAAACATGGCTGGAGCGACGTAAGTTTCATTGACCTCCTGGAACTATTGAAATACGTTCTTCCGGTGGACAACGTTTTACCAACGACTACTACTCAGCCAAAAAATGATGTGCCCAATGGGTTGGGGTACCAGAAAATTCATGCTTGTCCAAATGGTTGCATGCTGTTTTGGAAATCGGATGAATTTGCTGAAAGCTGTTCAGCATGTGGAGCGTCACGTATAAGAAACAACAAACTCACATCAGCGGTAGTAAGAAAGGTTCACCAGCTAAGGTATTGTGGTACCTGCCCATCATTCCAAGGTTCAGACGTTTGTTCTCCATTGAGAAAGACGCAGAGAATCTTCGGTGGCATTTAGTTCACAGGAAAAAGGATGGCAGATTGAGACATCCCGCTGATGCACCACAGTGGAGAAACATAGACGTAAAATTTCCTGAGTTTGGTAACGAACCGAGAAACCTAAGGCTAGGCTTGTGCACGGATGGGATGAACCCTTACGGTACTTTGAGTAGCATACACAGTACCTGGCCTGTGCTTTTGGTTATTTACAATCTACCGCCGTGGTTATGCATGAAACCAAGACACATCTTGTTGTCTTTGTTAATATCTGGTCCAAAGCAACCGGGCAACAAATTGACGTATTCCTACAACCTTTGATAGAGGATCTACAACTCTTGTGGAATGAAGGGGCTACGGTTTACGACTCATTCAGTAAAGAGGACTTCAATTTGCGTGCTATGTTTCTGCACAATCAATGATTTCCCCGCCTATGGTAATCTTTCAGGCTATTCAATCAAGGGGGTTGGCGTGTCCGATTTGTGGTGAAAACACTTGTAGCATTCGCTTGAAACATAGTGGGAAAACCGTGTATATGGGCCACCGAAAATGCTTCCAAAAGGACATAAGTATCGAAAGATGGCGAAAGAGTTCGATGGGAAAACTGATCACAGCATGGCGCGCCAGTCTTTGACAGGTACAGAGATTTACAAAAAGTTGGATAATATTGTGAACAACTTCGGCGGCCAACCAAAAGTGGTGAAAAAAGTGTCTGGAAAAAGAATCAATATTTTGGGAACTACAGTACTGGCAGCATCTGGAGGTTAGACATTGTATCGATGGGATGCATGTCGAGAAGAACGTGGGTGAAAGTATCACTAGCACCCTTTTGAACATAAAAGGAAAGACAAAGGATCATTTGAAAGGAAGAAAAGATTTAATTGAGTTGGGCATACGCACAGAGCTTGGCCCGCAAGAACGTGGAAAACGCACATTCTTGCCTCCTCCCTGTCACACTCTGTCTAAAGAAAGAAACATAGTCTATGCAGTACCCTTTACAACATCAAGGTGCCATCAGGTTACTCCTCAAACATAAGAAACCTAGTGTCCATGACAGATTTCAAATTAGTAGGAATGAAATCTCATGATTATCATGTCCTACTTCAAGAATTTTTGCCAATTGCACTATGTGGGATCTTGCCGGATGCTGTCAGACACACAATCACAAACGTCAGTGTCTTCCTCAAATCCATTTTGTCTAAGGTTCTTGATGTGGACACTCTGTCTAAATTACAAAAGGATCTTATTGTGACAATGTGCCAGCTGGAGATGTATTTTCCTCCATCGTTCTTCGACATAATGATACATCTCCTCGTGCATCTTATAAGAGAGATTCTGATGTGTGGTCCTTTGTACCTTCGCTACATGTATCCGTTCGAAAGGTACATGGGTGTCCTGAAGAAGAAAATGAAGAACCGTCGTCACCCAGAGGGTAGTATTATAGAGGGCACTATCATAGAGGAAGTTGTAGACTTCTGCACCAATTACCTAGAAGGTGTCGATACCATTGGACTTCCACGTTCTAGACACGAGGGTAGATTGAAGGGTGTTGGCACGGTTGGAAGGAAACTGGAAAGAATTGACATAGACACTCTTAACAAAGCTCATTTAGTTGTGCTAAGTCATCTTGAAGATGTTGAACCATACTTTGATGAACACTTGTGTTTTAAGAGCACATATCCAAACATGAGTGACGTCAGACTACAAAATGAGCAGAATAGGACATTTGTCCGATGGTTCAAAGAGAGAGTGTTGTTCGATCAGTCCACGAATGTGCCTGAACTGATTAAAGTAGTTGCATTTGGATCAAATCTG
Organism: Limonium bicolor; assembly: GCA_023374045.1. Taxonomy (NCBI): domain Eukaryota; kingdom Viridiplantae; phylum Streptophyta; class Magnoliopsida; order Caryophyllales; family Plumbaginaceae; genus Limonium; species Limonium bicolor. The sequence continues at coordinate 4,917,474 of CM041778.1, read as the reverse complement.
GATGTAATTTCTTATGAGGGGTACGATGTCAACGGATTCACCTTTTTCACAGAACGTCAGGATCAGAAGTCAACGAATCAAAACAGTGGTGTAGAGCTTGAAATGTGTGTTTTCCGCTGTAACTGGGTTAACAACATTCCTGGCTACCGTGAGGAGGAGCATGGTATGAAACTGGTTGATCTGTCTAGAGCTACTCCCACGGTTGAGCCATTCGTTGTTGGGACGAAGGTTAAGCAGTTATTTTATGTAACTGATCCCTGTAATCCTAGATGGTCTGTTGTGCTTAAAGGGAGAAGAGGAATAGTTGGTGTGGATGGTGTGGTTGATGAGGATGAGTATGATGCAGAAGATGAACCTCCAACTGTTCCTATTTCATTGGAAGAGGCTGAGGTCACAGGTCATCGTGAGTATATACGATCAGACCATAACGAGGGAATGTGGGTTGAGAGATAATGGTGTATGTAAGTTATTACTATAAAAATTTATATGAAATTACACTCTTTTATTTATTGCTTGTTTATGACCATTATGAAATGCTTAATTTAATTCAAATTGTATTTCAATCCTTGCAGGCATGGCTGATCAGGACATGGCTGATGAGAGTTCGATTTATTTTGTCGTGAGGAGGAGGAAAATGAGCAGCAAATGGTACCGGTCCCATCTACATCTGCCGCTGCTGCTGCTGCCCCCATCCACATCTGCCGCTGATGCTGTTGGCCCTTCCATGAGTGCACCTTCTACGAGTGCTACTCAGAGACCCAGAGGTAGAGGTCCGACCCGTGGGTTGAAACTGCAGAAAGAGGATCAGATTAGTCTTCTGTGGGACCAGTATGGGAGGTATGGTGGGGGCAGCAGGTCAGAGTTCGCTAGTATGCTAGGGACTCTGGCCAGATCACATTGCTGCATCAACCACACATGGAAACAAGTCCCAAAAAGTAAAGGAGACCATCTGGAAGAAGGTGCAAGAACGGTACAAGATCCCAGAAGAAGTGAAGAAGACCGTTCTTTCTTTGGTGGCCGGCAAAGCTAAATCATTCCGCCACTACTTGGTTGAGCATTGGATCAACAGGGTGCCCCCACGTGAGCCTCCGCCGTATGTTGTGTACAATTGCATGATCACTGAAGAGGAGTGGAAGGAGTTCGTTGAGCGGCACGCCACCCCCGAGTTCAGGGTATGTTTGTGTGTACTCTTTTCTTAATTAATGCTCATAATGCTTTATCCCTGATTTTCTAATTAATTTCCTGTTGTACTTTCTTAACAGCAAGTACAAGAACAAGCACGGCAAAACCGTGAAGCTAATCTCTACCCCCACACCATGGGACGAAGGGGATATGTGGGCAGCCTCGAGGGATGGAAAGAAGCTGGTTTGCTGACACGGAGGAACGAGGATGGAAGTGAATGCCCGATCGAGGATGTCTCTGAGGCGAGGAGGGTGCAGATGTACATACTGGGACGCCAGAAAACGACCAGCGAAGGTCAGAGGATATTTCCTAATGCTGCGATGGAACAACTGGCAACCAAATTGTAAGTATTTGAAAGTAGCTGTTAATAATTTACTTATATACTCAAGTGTTTGTTGATCTTAAATTTAGTGTTAACTTCTTTGAAAATTGGACAGTACGAAGCGGCACAGAGAGGAGAAGTAGACTTACACGCTCCTCCTTCTCAAGACGACGCGCTCAATCAAATGCTTGGGAAGAAGGATCACCCGGGGCATGTTAGAGGATTTGGGGGAGAAGTACGTCAGAAGAACGTATTCCCGCCATCTGCTAGGAAGGGTCAGATGAGTGCTGCTGAAGTCGAGGTGATGGTAGAGCGTAAGTTCACTGCTGAGCGCCAAGCTAATGACGAGAAACAGGCTGCTGAGCGCCGGGCTATCGAGGAGAGGCTACAGGAAGCGTTGAATGCGATTGCACATGCGACTACTCAGCAGCAGCAGCTAGATCCTCCTCGACTGTCTTCCTCGTCTAGTTGTGCTCCGGCCGCTGACCCGTACCCGTTTGCCAACATCCAGGTTAACTTTGTTTAACTATTTTTCTCCTAAAATAAAGTTATTTAAATAGTATTAGATTGGACTCACTTATTTATTTCACGTATTATCTCTGTTTATTAAAGGAGCAAAAAAAATGTCGTCTCCAAATACCATTAGACGGGCACCCTGTAGATGCGGCCTACGGGACGGTGTTGCCATCAGGTCCACTCACGCTCATCAGTTTCGTACGTCTACCCCCATTCTACGCGCGTGTGACCTTGGACCTGATAGTTGATGGATTTGAGCATGCATACCTCTGATGGCGTTTGACAACAAATGCACGCTGATCGAAGCGAAGGGAACATATTGCCCTGGCCAGCATGTTATATTGTTGTCACCGATGAGGTAAGACTGTTTGACAACCATTTAGTATCTAATAAAATGCATTATTTAGCATTAAGTGTCTAATCTAATCTATTATAGATCCCTAAGCTTCCTCGCCGCGTAACCCGGCCCAGACTAGAAGAGACCAGCGCGCCGGCGAATCCTGAGATCCCTGAGCTTCCTCGCCGCGTATCCCAGCCCAGAGAAGAAGAGATTAGCGCGCCGGCGAATCCTGTCAGAAGTACAAGGGTATGTTCTAGATAAATGTTTAATGTTACTATAATAATCAATTAGTAATTATCTTTACATTTATGCTTTACTGTTTGTGTGTGAAGGGTAAGAATCCAGTGAGTCGGGGTGCGAAAGGTAAGAATCCAGCGCCCGTCCGGGGACGTCGCACCAAGACTTCTGAGGCGCCTAAAAATAAGCTCGCACTGCCAGAAAAACTTGTTAAGGTTTTAGGGGCCAAGCAGATGAATCTCTACGACAAGATCATGTTGAAGTCATCTCAAACTAACAACTTCATGATGACGCTTCCAAAGTCGATGTTTCACTACGATGAAGATATGATCACGGCAATCAACTTTGAGGACATCAGAGAGATTATGTGTGGAGATTATCTGAACATTAACATTATTCAAGCTTATCTAAAGTAAGTGTTCTTTCCTCATACTGTAAAAACATATAGAATAAGTATCTATGAAGTTGCATTGGCTAACTTTTTATAGTACATGTATAATAGATGTCTGCTTGAGAGATGTGCTGAGAAGGACATGACCTCCGTTACTGCGGTGTGCCCGGAGCGTTTATCGTACGACTCAGTCGCTAGGGACCCGGGGAGGTTTTGTGAATACATGATTCATGTCTTCAATGTTGTTGATCAACAGAATAAATTATTCATTCTAATGCCGTATCACCAAACGTGAGTTCTAATATATAATTACATACTAATTAGCTAACTTTGTTACCTTCATTTCTCATTTCATTTTGTATTTGACATTGTAGCCACCACTGGGCTTTGTTTATATTCTGCGCTGCCACCGCTACTCTGCTCGTTCTAGATCCACTAGGGCAGTGGACAGAATTCAACACTGAAGACTTAATCAAAGAGTAAGTTTTTATTACTATTTAATTGTTTGTAAGTTTTTTGAACCAAAATTAATGTACTTGTTCATTTTGCTAAACGCTTTTGTTAATATATGTAACAGTTGTTACAAAAAAACCCTCAGGGAGAGTTTGGTGATTTGACCGTCGATTACATCAAGGTTTGGTAATTCATGTATTTCATTCGTGCTGCTATTATCTTTGTACAATTGTTTTACATTTGTGAATTTTGGTGATTTAGTGCCCTACCCAAAAGGATTCTAAGAGTTGCGGGTACTACGTGTTGCGGTATATGTACGAGTTCTGCGGGTACTTCCCAAGTTTTAAGAATGATAAAGACAAGGTAATACGAACGCTGTCTTGTATTTAATTCTTTCGGCAGATTTTTTGTGTCTTTATCTTAATCTCATTATGTGTTCCATTCCTTTTCTTGTTGCAGATTAAAGAGCATTATGCCAGATTCAAGACTTATGCTCCTGCCGACTTGTTGCATGTCAGAGAGAGCATGGCAGCCATGTTTATGAGAATGGAGTGGTAGACTAGCTAGCTGCTGCTGTAACAGATTATATTGTGTAACAGATTATATTTTTTGTTAGTTGCTGCTCTGATTCTGTTAGTTGCTGCAGCTGTAACAGATTATATTTTTTGTAATGAATTGCTAGCTGCTGCTGTAACAGATTCTAGCTGTTGTATTGAATATTTCTGTTGCAATTGTGCGCAGAGAATGAATTTGCAATTGTTGTCTCTGTTGCAATTGTGTAACAGATTGAATATGTTACAGATTTTCGATCTGGTGCTTTATTAGATGTTATCTCTGTTGCAATTGTGCGCAGAGAATGAATTTGTGTTGTTGGTATTTGATTCAGGTGGTTCAATTGTGCAGTTTCTGCCCTCTGTTGCTTATCTGTTACAATTCTGTCTCTGTTGCAATTGTGTAGATTTGTAAAAAAAAAAATTAATAAAAAAAAATTACACTTTAGATGACGGTTCTAACAATAACCGTAATCTAAAGTCCTTTGGGCGCACGCGCCAAAAGACTTTAGATTACGGTTATTGCCAAAACCGTCATCTAAAGTGTCGACTTTACATTACGGTTATTGGTAAAACCGTGATCTAAAGTGCTTTGGCGCGCGCGCGCCAAAGGACTTTAGATCACGGTTTTACCAATAACCGTAATGTAAAGTTAATGACACGCGGGCCGGAAAAGGGCCTTTAATTACGGTTTAAAACCGTAATTAAAGATGTCGCCATCTTTATTGACGCCCGCATAGATTACGGTCCAGAACCGTAATTATACACGGTTTTGGACCGTAATTAAAGGGTCGCGTTCCACCAGTGCACCCAGCTAGTCTATCTCTTACCTTAGAAAGAATTAAATTTTGTGACTGGGGGTTAGATCTACCCTGTTTTAGGAACTCCCCAAGGTACTTACCAAAGTTCCTGGTAACCGGCATCTTGGACTCCCGACTAATTATGTCAGCTTTTTCCTGAGACACGTTATTAGAAAGGAGAATCGAAGATTTTTCAAAGCTAACAGCTTGTCCAGACATCCGATAAAACTCCTCCAAACATTCAATCATGACAGAAACTTGATTAATTGAAGCAGTACCAAATAATACAAGATCATCTGCAAAGAAACAGTGGGACAAGGAAGTTCCCTTCTTCCCCAAAGCTGCTGGTTTCCACTCTTTTCTAACCACCTTCCTATTAATTAATTGTGAAAACCTTTCCATACACAACACAAAAATATAGGGAGAAAGAGGATCCCCCTGCCTAACCCCTCTACCAACACCAAAAGAGTTCGAGATATTCCCATTCCAACTAATCTGAAAGGAAACATAAGTGATACAATCCAAGATGGTGTATTTCAGATTATCAGGAAGGTCCAAGCAAGATAAGGTATCTTCAATGAATTTCCAAGATAGCCTATCATAAGCTTTAGCCAAGTCAATTTCATGGCTACAATACCCTCTCTAGCCTTAGTTTTCTGCATAAAATGGACTACCTCTTGAACTAGGATGATGTTTTCAAAGATGCTTCTACCGGGAACAAAGCTGGTTTGGCTGTCCGAAACCCAAGATGACATATAAGGCTTCAGCCTATTGGCTAAAGCTTTAGCAAATATCTTGTATTGGACTTGGCATAGAGAGATTGGTCTGAACTGAGACACAATAGTAGACTGTTCAGTCTTGGGAATAAGGACAAGGACTGTTTGGTTGACAACAGGATTGATTTTCTGATTTTGTAGGCAGTCTTGGGCAAAAGATAACACCGAAGAGGACATGATGTTCCAGAATTTTTGGAAAAAACCAGCAGGAAATCCATCCTTACCTAGATTTAAAAGGTTTCATGCTCTTTAAAGCTTTAGTTAGTTCCTCTAAGACAAAGGGCTTATGTAACACCCCACCTACCACCGTACACATAACATCAAATTGCAGCGGAAAATTCAACTCATCACATTACTTAATTCAATGGTGTTACACGCCGTTAACCACCCACGTGGCTAACAAGGCTAATACATGTACATTGTATCGGTCTGATGGACTAGATTCCCGAGCAACTACACAATACAATCCTTATTCCGTCTCCAACATTTATTATTACATACATTCCCACTGTACCGAGTATTTACAAACTAATGCCGATAACAATTTCGGTCTTACTACGCCTACAATGCTTACGCCATTAAATGGCTACCCATGTATAAACATCTACCCCGTCCTACTCTCGAACGGCTTCCAGCTCCTTGTGCCTGAAATAGAAAAGGAGAGAAAGGGTGGCCCCCAAGGGGCTCAGCACCTTTGCTGGTATGGTAATCCCGCAGCCCACATGCTACCGGGCCACGCACAACTAATTGTCGTCTTAGCATGCAGTTGATTATATTTAAATCATGCATACAAACCAAAACACACAACACTTTGCATACACCCAACGATAGGGCTCAACATATATCCAACACATCCACACTTAACAAACCATCCAATGATTCCTTTAACCTTAGAGTGGCTCTCCTCTAAAACGGAGCTACTTCCTTAATGAACGACACGTACCCATTAATCGGGTTATCCCTAAACGCCTCTTGTCACAAACTGGGATTCATTTCCATGATCCACACACTCCATATCATACAACATATCTCATTTCTCACATAATAAAAACATAACAACACCTTTCTTGTTTCGACGTACACATGATGACATCGCATTCATTTAAAACATCCAATATATTATTACCATAGCATAGCAAGGGAATTTGCATAGCACCATAACATTACATAACACCATAAAATCGGTTCTCACAAGGAACCTTCCACCATAGTTAGTATACCATGTGAGCCTAGGGATTTTTGCCAATCCCATGTTAAGCTCGTTACCAACCTCGTTACCGTCCAGTTATATAGAACGGTTAACTTATACCCAAGGTGTGTCGGATATAGTGATCCCAAGCACACCGAAATAACATTCGTATGCCCCTGTGGCCCGACGTGAGTCAGTAACTAGCTTTGGATAAGCTAAGGGAAGGTAGAAACCAAATTGGAATACCACCTATACATACACCAAGAGAGCCGAACCGGATATGATATCGACTCCCGTCCATCACACGCGTGGCCGGAACAACCGGACTCCTCACCCCCCATTAGTACATATACACTTATAAATAAGTAGTTAGAGATCCATTATGGAGCCTACCACATCCACACACCATACGGTATCATAACCGAGTTAAGCACACAAGGGAGGTTCACACACTTGCATACAACAACAATGTCCAACTAACTCACACATAGCCGTGGTTAGCACGTTCCCAAGGTTTGGGCCGTCAACTCCGAATACCGATCACTCATGTGTTCCTAGATTTGGTTAGCTAAGGTTTAACACATATTTGAGGTTAAACGGTATCGGAGGCCAAATTCGCCACATAAATGAATTACTATAAACTCATTACATGTTTTTATCTTACAAGGTGGCAAACATTCAGAAAAACACTTTGGCATACAAGCCGGTGTAATCCGGTAGGACACAGGTTGCAAGAAAACCATACCTGTCACCGGAGTCCATTTTACCACGTCCACTTATGTTCCTCGAGCAATTCTCGAACAACTGTTAACATCACATGTGTTTATATTAACATCGGGGTTGCTTGATTATTATGTCTAATGCTTATAATTTTTCCCCGTTAACTTAGTTACATAACTTCACTTTTTAACTTGTTTTACTTTCACATTTTATTACAACTTTTCACCCACTTAATTGTCATTAAAACTCACCTAACATGTCCTTAACATCCTCATAACATCATTAACCATCAATCCCCATCATTACACACCATTTCCATACTTTAAACAATGTTTTTGGTCCATACAGCGCCTTGTCCGAACTTGTGTCCGGACTTCTCAAGTTCGGACACCGTTCGAGACTCTAAGGGTGCAAATTGGTGGACGTCCGAACTTGCGTCCGGACTTCCCAAGTTCGGACGCCGTTCGAAGCCAAACCAGAGAATGAATTATGTGTGTCCGAACTTCCCATGTTCGGACGGTAGTTCGGACATCAATCGAAGGTCAGAAAACTCACGCGCACACAGGCACGTCCGAACGTCCACGTTCGGACGGTAGTTCGGACGGGCCAGAACCTCATTTTCCAAGTCTTGTTTCACCTCTTATCTTCATCCTTTAATTACCCAAGCTTCATACATGAACTTAGGCATATTCTAATACTAGAATATCACTTTGATTCACCTTAAAACATGGTCCAACTTGTTACTCAATCTTCTTATCAAATCTCTTAACACTTGTAACATTTCCTTTTGGTTTTCCAAGTGGTGTTTCACCTTAAATGACCACTACACTTAAATGCTTCTTCACCTTCATAACATCATCTCCCAAGCATCTCCTCTTACTAACCAAATCCTCTTTTCACAACTTCTTGAATTCCTTTCTCAAAACCTTATCTAAACATCATTCATTCCTTGGATACCAACATTACCTAAACCTTAAACAAACTTCTCCAAGACTTAAATACATTCTCAAAACACATATTGAATTCCTAGAACTTCCAAGACAATGCCTAAATCCTTATAACACCTTAGTACACCTTAATGCATGTGTTCTTCCTTATTGAAGCATGTATCCATTCCTAACAATTCCTAGTTCACCCAAGTTCATTTAAGCACTTAGAACTCCTTATACATTTTACAAATTTCGCCATGGGTTCTCTTAGCACATCATCATTCCAAAACTCATAGTTTTCACCATTAAACACTCAAGAACACCTAATTCCATCAAGAACACTATCACTCACAAAACTTCACCAAATTTACACTACATCACAATATAGTGCATAATTAAACTTGCTTGGCACTTAGGCCCTTAAATAACATGGCTCTTAGGCCCTTAAATTGCATAATCCTTAAACACTGAATTTCCACAATACATAAGCCTTTGACCTGCAATTACACACACCAAGACATATGTTCCTTTACTAGTCTCCTTGAGAACACCTTACTAAGTCATTCACCATTTGCTCTTTAGGTAGTTTTAGCAAGCATTATAAGCTCATTTCTCCTAAGGCATTAAACCACATTGAGATAGCATATTTACCTCTTTTCCACTCAAACTTCTTTCTTGTTTCCTCTTAAAACCGGTAAGGCATTTCACTCCTTGTCAACTACTTAACAATATAAACATCATAATGAGTTTTCAAGCTTTAAGCTCCATCTCATTGTAAACCCTAATTACATATATTGTTTTAACACATCAAGGTTGTTTTACCTTTGAATGGAAAGAGAGCTTGAATGAGTATCAAGAGAGGACTCCTCCTAGCCCTTGGAAGATTTAAATGAAGCTAAAACAAGACAAGAGAAGACACCATTACAAGGTGCATTTTCGGTCAACACCAAAAATGAAGGAAATGGAGTTTCTTTGGTTTTTCCTTACCTTGAAGCAAAGGTGATCATCAAGGCATAAAAATATTAGCTCAAGCTCCTTCCATGGAAGTTCTCTTTGGCACCGAAATGGTGGTTTTGATGATTTGAAAAGACAATGTTGTAGAGCTTGCTCCAACTAAGAGAACGGTAGTCTCGGAATTAAATTCGGAGCATGGAGTCATAAGTTACAAGTGAAGAAGGATGAAGAATGATATGGTTCTGTTGGAAACCGATGGAGAGAGGAGGAAGAAGATGGCCACCGTGGGAAATTAAGAAAGGAATGAGAGAATGAAGATAACCTTTGCTTTTTGAAGATATTTGTTCTTTTAAAGCAAATAGTACATTAATTAGTCATTCTTTCTTTTCTTAGTAAATTAACAAGGGTGGTGAGTCACCACACCTTAAAAACCGGCCCCCAATAGTACCTAGGGGTATTTTAGACTTTATTAATCAATTGTCTCACTTATAACATTATATGTTACAAACTAGCTTATTAAGGTTACTATTCACAAAAACAAGGCACATAGAAGTGAAATTTTTGATTTCCCATTGATATAGCCACCCAAATGTGATACTATATAGTACACATGTTAATTAAAGAGTAATGATGGACATTTAGCCATTCAAAACTCATTTACAAGACAATTTTTCAAAAACGTGCTTTAAGACTTCTTAAAGCACATTTTGTGTTTTAACTTGTTTTCAAGCTTGGTTTTCTTTGGTAAACGATTTAATATGTTCATTAACATATAAATAAAGCATAGGTACGACCATTAGGTCCTATACACATTTATCCCAAGCTTAGAGCACATTTTAGCCCATATTGACCTTAAGGTATTTATTTGTGTTTGTTTGGTTTCATTGTCTACCAAAGTTTCCTAAGGACTTAATTAGCCTTATAAAGTCATAATTAAATATTATCAAGTCTTGGTAGGCTCTTTGGGTCCTAGCCAAGTTCACTCCAACCTTAGAGCATGTTTTTGCTCAAACCGTGTCTTAGTGTTTTATTGTGTTTTACCATGGTTTAAATGGTTCATTTATGTTTCTAAGGCACTTTTTAGCCTTTAAATACCATAGTTTAACATTTACACAACATACCAAGGTTTGGGGTATTTCATTCTACCCCCCTTAAAAGAACTTCGTCCTCGAAGTTCACATTTCCTCGCATCATTGGATTAGAATACGGGAATTACTTATAACCATAATACTTCCATTACCAACCACTCTTTACATCCAACCTCAGACTTTATGGTCCGGGCAACATATCCACATTATACATAAAATATCATACTCACATGGTAACCTCGGACTTAATGGTCCGGGTACCTTCACCACACTTGCACTGACATAATATCCCTCAGACTCTTAGGTCTGGGTGACATAACCACATTTAGACACATAGGTCTATGTAACACAACAATTCAGAACCCACCCACATTAGAACTCAAGGTCTAAAATAATATTTATTACTTATTCCACACAACATGTCTTAGCATGTATATCAAACAGAAATACCTTTTCCATCTCTCCATGGGTTCGAATCCCACGTTGAGTACATATACACTGTGATCCCGCAGAACCCGGTCGCGATGGACACCTTCTGGTCCCCGTTCCTTTGGGAGATCAAAACATTCACTTAATTTTTAACATATGTACTTCTCATGTCACCGGTCCGAAGACAAAGGCTCATACGTCCTCAGCTCGTGAGCAAGTACTACAAAAATATTCTTTACTAGGTTAAGTATAAGAAGATCTTTTATTTCAAATATTAATCGATTGTTTGAAAACACCAATTGAAAATCCTTTTGAAAACACCACACAACTCCAAGTCCAATTTATGCTCCTTGTATTTTTCTTAACATGGTTGTTTGTGACCACTTACAGGGAGCTTCAAGAGTCATCCAACCCTGATGTGATCAGCATCAGTGTTGAACTATCTTTCCACCCCAATTTGTGTTCGGCTTCCCTTGATCTCATGATAATCAAGTTTCACCTCCCACTTCTTTTTCAACCAACAACTAATTCAAGCGTATCCCATTTTCTATCTTTAAATCCTTCTAGTCATAATCATTACATCTCCAAGGAATAGAACTCCGTCTATCAATCATCATCCAAATCCAACTTAATTCAAGTTACCTAGGGGATTTAATTCTCACTAGGTTCTATGTCGGTCTTATACCCCTTCATAAATCACAACTCTGTATATATATACATATATTTTTTTATCAAAATACAATACATGGTTTACATTTATGCACCGTCGGGGTTTTAGTTCCCCGGGAGTTTCTTTACTCCCTTCCACTTGTACTCTCACACACCACTGTTAGCAAGATAAACACACTTCCCACAATGGTATTCGCATCATCTGTGCGCAATTACCACAATTTAACCATAAATGAGTGCGTATGTTTGTATAACACACGCGCAAACCATCATAACAAATCATTTTGTGCTATGCACAACCCAGTTCACGTACACTTGTACGGTAAAACACACTAAGTGGTTTTGCGCTCTACCCCCCTTAAAAGGGATTACGCCCACGTAATCAATCACTAGACCTTGGCTTAAAATGTTCTGCCGTCGTGAAGTGTTTTGACTTTCACGCGGTCTATTACACAATGGATTCTGATTAGAGGATCTTAACCATATTGGCGGTTTAGTCCCTAAACCAAGAATTCGCATTGGAGTTCTAACTCATAACCGGTTTCGGTCCTGGCCTGTGAGGCTTTCATATTCATTACTGGCATACAACATTTGCATTACTGGTTCACCAGTTTCTGCTGCGCAACTCTGATAATTATAGGGCTAGTTTGCCCCATTCGTTACTGTTACTGTATTGTACATCTCCAATGTATTACCCTTATCTTGGTAAGAATGGTGTCTCAACCGACGCATGGTATCTCTTACCCTGAGCGAATTCGGTGAGTTTCACAATTTTTCATTCACTTCTCCAATAGCTTACAGTGTAAACTACTATGTAATTCACAATGATTGACTTACTTCTACCGACTTACTGTCGGTTGAGATTGAGCTACTACCTAATGTGTAGTGCTCTCTCAGTTATTTCCCACACCTGGGGTATATCTCATACCGACCTTTGGTATTTAGTGTTACTGTAGTTATTTACTGTTAATCATGTCTCCACCTTTGGTTTTGTACATGTATTCTTTCATTCCTGCGGCCTTGCATTACCTATGCATCGGCCATTATAACATTATTCCTCCACAATTACCATGCTTCTGATTCCTAGCTATCCCACTCGATCATTACTGTGCAAGTGCAATACCAAAACACTCAGTCATACAGAGTGCAGAGGCGTAAACCCTTGACAGCAATTCTCTCATGCGATTGCGATAGGAATTTTCACTGAAATCCTTATCATCTAACACTTGCCACCGGCTTACTGCTCGGTTCGTTTGCTATCACTTACTGTTGTATCTCCACTGGGGTTAACTCACAACTCTGCTTACTCACCATTTATCATCTAACAATACTCATACAACGGTCGCTTATTGCGCACCGTGTCCTTACTCATTATATAACATCAACTTATACTACATCCGCTATTATATTAGCTTCCGCCATTACACTGGGTTTATCTGGCCACTTATTTGGCTGATTTTTTTTTAATATGCTATATTTTTCGAGCCTTTATGTTCCTTGAGCGTTGTTCGCTACTAATTTAGCATCACACACCTATGGTGGTTGCTATCGAACTTATCACTCTTCCTTTCTACACAACTAGTACAAACATTTCCTTTCGTATTATTGTTATTCAAATCATTCTAGGGTAATAACCACATGGTTAATCCCTACATATCTCTTGAACTTGGTTCATATAGCTACCGCTTCTGCGGTCTCACAATATCGAGAGGTATCCCCACTCTTAATGCAGTGGTTCGTTCTCCGCTTTATCTCCCTGTACCACATAAACTTCTACAATTAACTCAAATTTACATAACACATCTTATTTGTGGCTTATAAGCCTTGCTGCCTTGAGCTCCCCTCATTGTAGGGTGTCCACACACATGTACTTCTCTATACCATATTACCTGGTTAGAGGTTGTATTGGCATCCATGACAAGGTTGTTGCATCACATTTCCTTTCATGGGATGTCCCTTAGGATTGTCAGTCCGTCTCCTAACAACTTATGTCTAAACTGGGTGTTAATTTCAACCCTTGTGCTTCTGTCATGCATTTCGTTCAACAATTGTTGATGCGAACACCCTTCAAGGAATTCTCCTGGGTGTTGTTAAGTTATGCCTTTACATCTGGTTCACAGTTATTGGTACATCCAGTTAGCCACGCCTTTTTGCGTTCTTATCTGGTTACTATCTTCTTCTGTGAAGATCAACATTTCCTGATAGTGCAGGTACTCATTCTGGGAGTTTCATCCCATCCATTGCACATTAATGTGTCCACATTAGGCATCTGCCTTGCCCTGCTTTCCAGCTATCATGTTTATCCCTGGGGATCCTTAAGTCATATAAGCTGTCTTTACATTCAGTTAGTGCACTTCGCACCTCCTGACTCTTAAACATTTCCTTGAAAGGAATTCACTAATTCCTTTAATCTCGTTAACTTAACTGAGTTCCTTAACTTCAACCATTCCTTGCAATCTCTAGCTCTCGTTTGATTTATACTGCTGACCGTAGACGGAGTCGACTACTTCCCGTGTTTCGGACTCTACTCGTATACATATATGGGGTATCATACTGATACATTACTACTTACCCAACTAACCTATAAGTAGGTCTGTCAGGCCCACATGCTCCTATCGGAGTGCGGTCGTCCCACAACACAGTTGGTACACTTGTAGTGTCCGTCACACGCCTAGGTGAAGTATTCTGTTGTCAACTCCCTTATATTGTCCCGTGACAATATTCATTCCTTGCTTCCCGAACTTAATCGAGGGAAGGTTTATCCACTGTTGTATCCTTGTCATTGCCTGGTTTCACTGGTTTGGTTTAAAAGAAGGTCGGAAAGAAGTGTTGGTTTGAAAGAAAATCTGGTTTTGAAAAGAAAGGGTTTGAATAGATTTAGGTTTGAAAGAAAAATTTTCATGGTTTCACAACATCTTCTTACCTTAGCCAAGTCTAGCTTCTTGCTGACTGATGTACTTCCAATTACAGAGGTTAGGCTAACAGGCCCTTCCACTGTTATGACAATCACATTTAACTTTATTGTACTTCTCCAAGTATTTTGTAGTGGTTATAAATTTCCCGAATAGCCCTGTTATAGCAGCACTTGCTATGGCAAGTGCGCCATGCTAACTGGCTATCGGTTCAACACATACCGGTTGTGGTATTGTTTTTACCCGTACTATCATCAGTGGCCTTGTTGGCCCTTATTTGTTCTTACGGTCTCGACAATAACCTTTGGGTAACTTCTCACTGTATTCACATAGTAGTTATCAACTGGGGTGTCTCCCATTCTTGGAGTCCCCTTTTACTTAGCATTATTTTCTCTTTGTAGCCCGTTCCACGCATCGTCGTGGTTACTGAGACTTGTCTCCTGTTTGGGCACTATGTTATAGTTCCTTAGTTGGTTGGCATACCGTTGGTGTATCGCTTACCAACTGTGGTCCCATAGACATTCGTCTCGGGTTTCATTAATCCACTTCTTGCTTGTTGCACGGTCAGTGCGTTGCAAGCCGGTTGTTCTCGACTGCTCGGCATGTCGACCCAGGTTGCTGGAAATTCTATTCTTCTATACACAAGATTCTTCATTCCTCGCTATCAAATGCGGTTAACATTGTTCAGATGGAGACCGTCTCCGGGATTCCCAGTTTTCGGGATCTACCGTATGACAGGTTCTCCGTACCCTTAAAGGTATTTAATAGCAGCCAGATCGGGTATTCCCGAGTAAGAGTGGACTTCCATCTCTCTGGCGTCCTTTCCCAAGTTATAAAACAGGGATTGTGGAGGGCGGGAAGGATACTGTAGGTTTCCAGTATTCACTGGTAGTTCCTATCTAGCGTATCTCTCACGCTATCACTCAACCCTTAACCCAAAGTACTTAAATCCTAACTCGGTACTTCCTAAGCTCGGTAATTCAGTCATCAGAGCGATACTTCGCTCTGATACCACTTTTTGTAACACCCACCTACCACCGTACACATAACATCAAATTGCAGCGGAAAATTCAACTCATCACATTACTTAATTCAATGGTGTTACACGCCGTTAACCACCCACGTGGCTAACAAGGCTAATACATGTACATCGTATCGGTCTGATGGACTAGATTCCCGAGCAACTACACAATACAATCCTTATTCCGTCTCCAACATTTATTATTACATACATTCCCACTGTACCGAGTATTTACAAACTAATGCCGATAACAATTTCGGTCTTACTACGCCTACAATGCTTACGCCATTAAATGGCTACCCATGTATAAACATCTACCCCGTCCTACTCTCGAACGGCTTCCAGCTCCTTGTGCCTGAAATAGAAAAGGAGAGAAAGGGTGGCCCCCCCCAAGGGGCTCAGCACCTTTGCTGGTATGGTAATCCCGCAGCCCACATGCTACCGGGCCACGCACAACTAATTGTCGTCTTAGCATGCAGTTGATTATATTTAAATCATGCATACAAACCATAAACACACCACTTTGCATACACCCAACGATAGGGCTCAACATATATCCAACACATCCACACTTAACAAACCATCCAATGATTCCTTTAACCTTAGAGTGGCTCTCCTCTAAAACGGAGCTACTTCCTTAATGAACGACACGTACCCATTAATCGGGTTATCCCTAAACGCCTCTTGTCACAAACATTCATTTCCATGATCCACACACTCCATATCATACAACATATCTCATTTCTCACATAATAAAACATAACAACACCTTTCTTGTTTCAACGTACACATGATGACATCGCATTCATTTAAAACATCCAATATATATATACCATAGCATAGCAAGGGAATTTGCATAGCACCATAACATTACATAACACCATAAAATCGGTTCTCACAAGGAACCTTCCACCATAGTTAGTATACCATGTGAGCCTAGGGATTTTTGCCAATCCCATGTTAAGCTCGTTACCAACCTCGTTACCGTCCAGTTATATAGAACGGTTAACTTATACCCAAGGTGTGTCGGATATGTGATCCCAAGCACACCGAAATAACATTCGTATGCCCCTGTGGCCCGACGTGAGTCAGTAACTAGCTTTGGATAAGCTAAGGGAAGGTAGAAACCAAATTGGAATACCACCTATACATACACCAAGAGAGCCGAACCGGATATGATATCGACTCCCGTCCATCACACGCGTGGCCGGAACAACCGGACTCCTCACCCCCCATTAGTACATATACACTTATAAATAAGTAGTTAGAGATCCATTATGGAGCCTACCACATCCACACACCATACGGTATCATAACCGAGTTAAGCACACAAGGGAGGTTCACACACTTGCATACAACAACAATGTCCAACTAACTCACACATAGCCGTGGTTAGCACGTTCCCAAGGTTTGGGCCGTCAACTCCGAATACCGATCACTCATGTGTTCCTAGATTTGGTTAGCTAAGGTTTAACACATATTTGAGGTTAAACGGTATCGGAGGCCAAATTCGCCACATAAATGAATTACTGTAAACTCATTACATGTTTTTATCTTACAAGGTGGCAACATTCAGAAAAACACTTTGGCATACAAGCCGGTGTAATCCGGTAGGACACAGTTGCAAGAAAACATACCTGTCACCGGAGTCCATTTGGAGTCCATTCCTTACACGTCCACTTATGTTCCTCGCAATTCTCGAACAACTGTTAACATCACATGTGTTTATATTAACATCGGGGTTGCTTGATTATTTAATGTCTAATGCTTACAATTTTTCCCCGTTAACTTAGTTACATAACTTCACTTTTTAACTTGTTTTACTTTCACATTTTATTACAACTTTTCACCCACTTAATTGTCATTAAAACTCACCTAACATGTCCTTAACATCCTCATAACATCATTAACCATCAATCCCCATTACACACCATTTCCATACTTTAAACAATGTTTTTGGTCCATACAGCGCCTTGTCCGAACTTGTGTCCGGACTTCTCAAGTTCGGACACCGTTCGAGACTCTAAGGGTGCAAATTGGTGGACGTCCGAACTTGCGTCCGGACTTCCCAAGTTCGGACGCCGTTCGAAGCCAAACCAGAGAATGAATTATGTGTGTCCGAACTTCCCATGTTCGGACGGTAGTTCGGACATCAATCGAAGGTCAGAAAACTCACGCGCACACAGGCACGTCCGAACGTCCACGTTCGGACGGTAGTTCGGACGGGCCAGAACCTCATTTTCCAAGTCTTGTTTCACCTCTTATCTTCATCCTTTAATTACCCAAGCTTCATACATGAACTTAGGCATATTCTAATACTAGAATATCACTTTGATTCACCTTAAAACATGGTCCAACTTGTTACTCAATCTTCTTATCAAATCTCTTAACACTTGTAACATTTCCTTTTGGTTTTCCAAGTGGTGTTTCACCTTAAATGACCACTACACTTAAATGCTTCTTCACCTTCATAACATCATCTCCCAAGCATCTCCTCTTACTAACCAAATCCTCTTTTCACAACTTCTTGAATTCCTTTCTCAAAACCTTATCTAAACATCATTCATTCCTTGGATACCAACATTACCTAAACCTTAAACAAACTTCTCCAAGACTTAAATACATTCTCAAAACACTATTGAATTCCTAGAACTTCCAAGACAATGCCTAAATCCTTATAGCACCTTAGTACACCTTAATGCATGTTTTTCCTTATGAAGCATGTATCCATTCCTAACAATTCCTAGTTCACCCAAGTTCATTTAAGCACTTAGAACTCCTTATACATTTTACAAATTTCGCCATGGGTTCTCTTAGCACATCATCATTCCAAAACTCATAGTTTTCACCATTAACACTCAAGAACACCTAATTCCATCAAGAACACTATCACTCACAAAACTTCACCAAATTTACACTACATCACAATATAGTGCATAATTAAACTTGCTTGGCACTTAGGCCCTTAAATAACATGGCTCTTAGGCCCTTAAATTGCATAATCCTTAAACACTGAATTTCCACAATACATAAGCCTTTGACCTGCAATTACACACACCAAGACATATGTTCCTTTACTAGTCTCCTTGAGAACACCTTACTAAGTCATTCACCATTTGCTCTTTAGGTAGTTTTAGCAAGCATTATAAGCTCATTTCTCCTAAGGCATTAAACCACATTGAGATAGCATATTTACCTCTTTTCCACTCAAACTTCTTTCTTGTTTCCTCTTAAAACCGGTAAGGCATTTCACTCCTTGTCAACTACTTAACAATATACAAACATCATAATGAGTTTTCAAGCTTTAAGCTCCATCTCATTGTAAACCCTAATTACATATATTGTTTTAACACATCAAGGTAATTGTTTTACCTTTGAATGGAAAGAGAGCTTGAATGAGTATCAAGAGAGGACTCCTCCTAGCCCTTGGAAGATTTAAATGAAGCTAAAACAAGACAAGAAAGACACCATTACAAGGTGCATTTTCGGTCAACACCAAAAATGAAGGAAATGGAGTTTTCTTTGGTTTTTCCTTACCTTGAAGCAAAGGTGATCATCAAGGCATAAAAATATTAGCTCAAGCTCCTTCCATGGAAGTTCTCTTTGGCACCGAAATGGTGGTTTTGATGATTTGAAAAGACAATGTTGTAGAGCTTGCTCCAACTAAGAGAACGGTAGTCTCGGAATTAAATTCGGAGCATGGAGTCATAAGTTACAAGTGAAGAAGGATGAAGAATGATATGGTTCTGTTGGAAACCGATGGAGAGAGGAGGAAGAAGATGGCCACCGTGGGAAATGAAGAAAGGAATGAGAGAATGAAGATAACCTTTGCTTTTTGAAGATATTTGTTCTTTTAAAGCAAATAGTACATTAATTAGTCATTCTTTCTTTTCTTAGTAAATTAACAAGGGTGGTGAGTCACCACACCTTAAAAACCGGCCCCCAATAGTACCTAGGGGTATTTTAGACTTTATTAATCAATTGTCTCACTTATAACATTATATGTTACAAACTAGCTTATTAAGGTTACTATTCACAAAAACAAGGCACATAGAAGTGAAATTTTTGATTTCCCATTGATATAGCCACCCAAATGTGATACTATATAGTACACATGTTAATTAAAGAGTAATGATGGACATTTAGCCATTCAAAACTCATTTACAAGACAATTTTTCAAAAACGTGCTTTAAGACTTCTTAAAGCACATTTTGTGTTTTAACTTGTTTTCAAGCTTGGTTTTCTTTGGTAAATTTAATATGTTCATTAACATATAAATAAGCATAGGTACGACCATTAGGTCTATACACATTTATCCCAAGCTTAGAGCACATTTTAGCCCATATTGACCTTAAGGTATTTATTTGTGTTTGTTTGGTTTCATTGTCTACCAAAGTTTCCTAAGGACTTAATTAGCCTTATAAAGTCATAATTAAATATTATCAAGTCTTGGTAGGCTCTTTGGGTCCTAGCCAAGTTCACTCCAACCTTAGAGCATGTTTTTGCTCAAACCGTGTCTTAGTGTTTTATTGTGTTTTACCATGGTTTAAATGGTTCATTTATGTTTCTAAGGCACTTTTTAGCCTTTAAATACCATAGTTTAACATTTACACAACATACCAAGGTTTGGGGTATTTCATCTACCCCCCTTAAAAGAACTTCGTCCTCGAAGTTCACATTTCCTCGCATCATTGGATTAGAATACGGGAATTACTTATAACCATAATACTTCCATTACCAACCACTCTTTACATCCAACCTCGGACTTATGGTCCGGGCAACATATCCACATTATACATAAAATATCATACTCACATGGTAACCTCGGACTTAATGGTCCGGGTACCTTCACCACACTTGCACTGACATAATATCCCTCAGACTCTTAGGTCTGGGTGACATAACCACATTTAGACACATAGGTCTATGTAACACAACAATTCAGAACCCACCCACATTAGAACTCAAGGTCTAAAATAATATTTATTACTTATTCCACACAACATGTCTTAGCATGTATATCAAACAGAAATACCTTTTCCATCTCTCCATGGGTTCGAATCCCACGTTGAGTACATATACACTGTGATCCCGCAGAACCCGGTCGCGATGGACACCTTCTGGTCCCCGTTCCTTTGGGAGATCAAAACATTCACTTAATTTTTAACATATGTACTTCTCATGTCACCGGTCCGAAGACAAAGGCTCATACGTCCTCAGCTCGTGAGCAAGTACTACAAAAATATTCTTTACTAGGTTAAGTATAAGAAGATCTTTTATTCAAATATTAATCGATTGTTTGAAAACACCAATTGAAAATCCTTTTGAAAACACCACACAACTCCAAGTCCAATTTATGCTCCTTGTATTTTTCTTAACATGGTTTTTGTGACCACTTACAGGGAGCTTCAAGAGTCATCCAACCCTGATGTGATCAGCATCAGTGTTGAACTATCTTTCCACCCCAATTTGTGTTCGGCTTCCCTTGATCTCATGATAATCAAGTTTCACCTCCCACTTCTTTTCAACCAACAACTAATTCAATTCAGCGTATCCCATTTTCTATCTTTAAATCCTTCTAGTCATAATCATTACATCTCCAAGGAATAGAACTCCGTCTATCAATCATCATCCAAATCCAACTTAATTCAAGTTACCTAGGGGATTTAATTCTCACTAGGTTCTATGTCGGTCTTATACCCCTTCATAAATCACAACTCTGTATATATATACATATATTTTTTTATCAAAATACAATACATGGTTTACATTTATGCACCGTCGGGGTTTTAGTTCCCCGGGAGTTTCTTTACTCCCTTCCACTTGTACTCTCACACACCACTGTTAACAAAATAAACACACTTCCCACAATGGTATTCGCATCCTGTGCGCAATTACCACAATTTAACCATAAATGAGTATGTTTGTATAACACACGCGCCAACCATCATAACAAATCATTTTGTGCTATGCACAACCCAGTTCACGTACACTTGTACGGTAAAACACACTAAGTGGTTTTGCGCTCTACCCCCCTTAAAAGGGATTACGCCCACGTAATCAATCACTAGACCTTGGCTTAAAATGTTCTGCCGTCGTGAAGTGTTTTGACTTCCGCGGTCTATTACACAATGGATTCTGATTAGAGGATCTTAACCATATTGGCGGTTTAGTCCCTAAACCAAGAATTCGCATTGGAGTTCTAACTCATAACCGGTTTCGGTCCTGGCCTGTGAGGCTTTCATATATACTGGCATACAACATTATTACTACTGGTCACCAGTTTCTGCTGCGCAACTCTGATAATTATAGGGCTAGTTTGCCCCATTCGTTACTGTTACTGTATTGTACATCTCCAATGTATTACCCTTATCTTGGTAAGAATGGTTCTCAACCGACGCATGGTATCTCTTACCCTGAGCGAATTCGGTGAGTTTCACAATTTTCATTCACTTCTCCAATAGCTTACAGTGTAAACTACTATGTAATTCACAATGATTGACTTACTTCTACCGACTTACTGTCGGTTGAGATTGAGCTACTACCTAATGTGTAGTGCTCTCTCAGTTATTTCCCACACCTGGGGTATATCTCATACCGACCTTTGGTATTTAGTGTTACTGTAGTTATTTACTGTTAATCATGTCTCCACCTTTGGTTTTGTACATGTATTCTTTCATTCCTGCGGCCTTGCATTACCTATGCATCGGCCATTATAACATTATTCCTCCACAATTACCATGCTTCTGATTCCTAGCTATCCCACTCGATCATTACTGTGCAAGTGCAATACCAAAACACTCAGTCATACAGAGTGCAGAGGCGTAAACCCTTGACAGCAATCTCTCATGCGATTGCGATAGGAATTTTCACTGAAATCCTTATCATCTAACACTTGCCACCGGCTTACTGCTCGGTTCGTTTGCTATCACTTACTGTTGTATCTCCACTGGGGTTAACTCACAACTCTGCTTACTCACCATTTATCATCTAACAATACTCATACAACGGTCGCTTATTGCGCACCGTGTCCTTACTCATTATATAACATCAACTTATACTGCATCCGCTATTATATTAGCTTCCGCCATTACACTGGGTTTATCTGGCCACTTATTTGGCTGATTTTTTTGAATATGCTATATTTTTCGAGCCTTTATGTTCCTTGAGCGTTGTTCGCTACTAATTTAGCATCACACACCTATGGTGGTTGCTATCGAACTTATCACTCTTCCTTTCTACACAACTAGTACAAACATTTCCTTTCGTATTATTGTTATTCAAATCATTCTAGGGTAATAACCACATGGTTAATCCCTACATATCTCTTGAACTTGGTTCATATAGCTACCGCTTCTGCGGTCTCACAATATCGAGAGGTATCCCCACTCTTAATGCAGTGGTTCGTTCTCCGCTTTATTTCCCTGTACCACATAAACTTCTACAATTAACTCAAATTTACATAACACATCTTATTTGTGGCTTATAAGCCTTGCTGCCTTGAGCTCCCCTCATTGTAGGGTGTCCACACACATGTACTTCTCTATACCATATTACCTGGTTAGAGGTTGTATTGGCATCCATGACAAGGTTGTTGCATCACATTTCCTTTCATGGGATGTCCCTTAGGATTGTCAGTCCGTCTCCTGACAACTTATGTCTAAACTGGGTGTTAATTTCAACCCTTGTGCTTCTGTCATGCATTTCGTTCAACAATTGTTGATGCGAACACCCTTCAAGGAATTCTCCTGGGTGTTGTTAAGTTATGCCTTTACATCTGGTTCACAGTTATTGGTACATCCAGTTAGCCACGCCTTTTTCGTTCTTATCTGGTTACTATCTTCTTCTGTGAAGATCAACATTTCCTGATAGTGCAGGTACTCATTCTGGGAGTTTCATCCCATCCATTGCACATTAATGTGTCCACATTAGGCATCTGCCTTGCCCTGCTTTCCAGCTATCATGTTTATCCCTGGGGATCCTTAAGTCATATAAGCTGTCTTTACATTCAGTTAGTGCACTTCGCACCTCCTGACTCTTAAACATTTCCTTGAAAGGAATTCACTAATTCCTTTAATCTCGTTAACTTAACTGAGTTCCTTAACTTCAACCATTCCTTGCAATCTCTAGCTCTCGTTTGATTTATACTGCTGACCGTAGACGGAGTCGACTACTTCCCGTGTTTCGGACTCTACTCGTATACATATATGGGGTATCATACTGATACATTACTACTTACCCAACTAACCTATAAGTAGGTCTGTCAGGCCCACATGCTCCTATCGGAGTGCGGTCGTCCCACAACACAGTTGGTACACTTGTAGTGTCCGTCACACGCCTAGGTGAAGTATTCTGTTGTCAACTCCCTTATATTGTCCCGTGACAATATTCATTCCTTGCTTCCCGAACTTAATCGAGGGAAGGTTTATCCACTGTTGTATCCTTGTCAATTGCCCTGGTTTCACTGGTTTGGTTTAAAAGAAGGTCGGAAAGAAGTGTTGGTTTGAAAGAAAATCTGGTTTTGAAAAGAAAGGGTTTGAATAATTTAGGTTTGAAAGAAAAATTTTCATGGTTTCACAACATCTTCTTACCTTAGCCAAGTCTAGCTTCTTGCTGACTGGTGTACTTCCAATTACAGAGGTTAGGCTAACAGGCCCTTCCACTGTTATGACAATCACATTTAACTTTATTGTACTTCTCCAAGTATTTTGTAGTGGTTATAAATTTCCCGAATAGCCCTGTTATAGCAGCACTTGCTATGGCAAGTGCGCCATGCTAACTGGCTATCGGTTCAACACATACCGGTTGTGGTATTGTTTTTACCCGTACTATCATCAGTGGCCTTGTTGGCCCTTATTTGTTCTTACGGTCTCGACAATAACCTTTGGGTAACTTCTCACTGTATTCACATAGTAGTTATCAACTGGGGTGTCTCCCATTCTTGGAGTCCCCTTTTACTTAGCATTATTTTCTCTTTGTAGCCCGTTCCACGCATCGTCGTGGTTACTGAGACTTGTCTCCTGTTTGGGCACTATGTTATAGTTCCTTAGTTGGTTGGCATACCGTTGGTGTATCGCTTACCAACTGTGGTCCCATAGACATTCGTCTCGGGTTTCATTAATCCACTTCTTGCTTGTTGCACGGTCAGTGCGTTGCAAGCCGGTTGTTCTCGACTGCTCGGCATGTCGACCCAGGTTGCTGGAAATTCTATTCTTCTATACACAAGATTCTTCATTCCTCGCTATCAAATGCGGTTAACATTGTTCAGATGGAGACCGTCTCCGGGATTCCCAGTTTTCGGGATCTACCGTATGACAGGTTCTCCGTACCCTTAAAGGTATTTAATAGCAGCCAGATCGGGTATTCCCGAGTAAGAATGGACTTCCATCTCTCTGGCGTCCTTTCCCAAGTTATAAAACAGGGATTGTGGAGGGCGGGAAGGATACTGTAGGTTTCCAGTATTCACTGGTAGTTCCTATCTAGCGTATCTCTCACGCTATCACTCAACCCTTAACCCAAAGTACTTAAATCCTAACTCGGTACTTCCTAAGCTCGGTAATTCAGTCATCAGAGCGATACTTCGCTCTGATACCACTTTTTGTAACACCCCACCTACCACCGTACACATAACATCAAATTGCAGCGGAAAATTCAACTCATCACATTACTTAATTCAATGGTGTTACACGCCGTTAACCACCCACGTGGCTAACAAGGCTAATACATGTACATTGTATCGGTCTGATGGACTAGATTCCCGAGCAACTACACAATACAATCCTTATTCCGTCTCCAACATTTATTATTACATACATTCCCACTGTACCGAGTATTTACACACTAATGTCGATAACAATTTCGGTCTTACTACGCCTACAATGCTTACGCCATTAAATGGCTACCCATGTATAAACATCTACCCCGTCCTACTCTCGAACGGCTTCCAGCTCCTTGTGCCTGAAATAGAAAAGGAGAGAAAGGGTGGCCCCCAAGGGGCTCAGCACCTTTGCTGGTATGGTAATCCCGCAGCCCACATGCTACCGGGCCACGCACAACTAATTGTCGTCTTAGCATGCAGTCGATTATATTTAAATCATGCATACAAACCATAAACACACAACACTTTGCATACACCCAACGATAGGGCTCAACATATATCCAACACATCCACACTTAACAAACCATCCAATGATTCCTTTAACCTTAGAGTGGCTCTCCTCTAAAACGGAGCTACTTCCTTAATGAACGACACGTACCCATTAATCGGGTTATCCCTAAACGCCTCTTGTCACAAACTGGGATTCATTTCCATGATCCACACACTCCATATCATACAACATATCTCATTTCTCACATAATAAAACATAACAACACCTTTCTTGTTTCACGTACACATGATGACATCGCATTCATTTAAAACATCCAATATTATATATACCATAGCATAGCAAGGGAATTTGCATAGCACCATAACATTACATAACACCATAAAATCGGTTCTCACAAGGAACCTTCCACCATAGTTAGTATACCATGTGAGCCTAGGGATTTTTGCCAATCCCATGTTAAGCTCGTTACCAACCTCGTTACCGTCCAGTTATATAGAACGGTTAACTTATACCCAAGGTGTGTCGGATATAGTGATCCCAAGCACACCGAAATAACATTCGTATGCCCCTGTGGCCCGACGTGAGTCAGTAACTAGCTTTGGATAAGCTAAGGGAAGGTAGAAACCAAATTGGAATACCACCTATACATACACCAAGAGAGCCGAACCGGATATGATATCGACTCCCGTCCATCACACGCGTGGCCGGAACAACCGGACTCCTCACCCCCCATTAGTACATATACACTTATAAATAAGTAGTTAGAGATCCATTATGGAGCCTACCACATCCACACACCATACGGTATCATAACCGAGTTAAGCACACAAGGGAGGTTCACACACTTGCATACAACAACAATGTCCAACTAACTCACACATAGCCGTGGTTAGCACGTTCCCAAGGTTTGGGCCGTCAACTCCGAATACCGATCACTCATGTGTTCCTAGATTTGGTTAGCTAAGGTTTAACACATATTTGAGGTTAAATGGTATCGGAGGCCAAATTCGCCACATAAATGAATTACTATAAACTCATTACATGTTTTATCTTACAAGGTGGCAACATCAGAAAAACATTTGGCATACAAGCCGGTGTAATCCGGTAGGACACAGGTTGCAAGAAAACCATACCTGTCACCGGAGTCCACTTTACCACGTCCACTTATGTTCCTCGAGCAATTCTCGAACAACTGTTAACATCACATGTGTTTATATTAACATCGGGGTTGCTTGATTATTTAATGTCTAATGCTTACAATTTTTCCCCGTTAACTTAGTTACATAACTTCACTTTTTAACTTGTTTTACTTTTCACATTTTATTACAACTTTTCACCCACTTAATTGTCATTAAAACTCACCTAACATGTCCTTAACATCCTCATAACATCATTAACCATCAATCCCCATCATTACACACCATTTCCATACTTTAAGCAATGTTTTTGGTCCATACAGCGCCTTGTCCGAACTTGTGTCCGGACTTCTCAAGTTCGGACACCGTTCGAGACTCTAAGG
The DNA here is from genome assembly GCA_023374045.1 of Limonium bicolor. NCBI lineage: Eukaryota > Viridiplantae > Streptophyta > Magnoliopsida > Caryophyllales > Plumbaginaceae > Limonium > Limonium bicolor. The sequence continues at coordinate 4,890,367 of CM041778.1, read as the reverse complement.
GTGCAAATTGGTGGACGTCCGAACTTGTGTCCGGACTTCCCAAGTTCGGACGCCGTTCGAAGCCAAACCAGAGAATGAATTATGTGTGTCCGAACTTCCCATGTTCGGACGGTAGTTCAACATCAATCGTAGGTCAGAAAACTCACGCGCACACAGGCACGTCCGAACGTCCACGTTCGGACGGTAGTTCGGACGGGCCAGAACCTCATTTTCCAAGTCTTGTTTCACCTCTTATCTTTATCCTTTAATTACCCAAGCTTCATACATGAACTTAGGCATATTCTAATACTAGAATATCACTTTGATTCACCTTAAAACATGGTCCAACTTGTTACTCAATCTTCTTATCAAATCTCTTAACACTTGTAACATTTCCTTTGGTTTTCCAAGTGGTGTTTCACCTTAAATGACCACTACACTTAAATGCTTCTTCACCTTCATAACATCATCTCCCAAGCATCTCCTCTTACTAACCAAATCCTCTTTTCACAACTTCTTGAATTCCTTTCTCAAAACCTTATCTAAACCATTCATTCCTTGGATACCAACATTACCTAAACCTTAAACAAACTTCTCCAAGACTTAAATACATTCTCAAAACACATATTGAATTCCTAGAACTTCCAAGACAATGCCTAAATCCTTATAACACCTTAGTACACCTTAATGCATGTGTTCTTCCTTATTGAAGCATGTATCCATTCCTAACAATTCCTAGTTCACCCAAGTTCATTTAAGCACTTAGAACTCCTTATACATTTTACAAATTTCGCCATGGGTTCTCTTAGCACATCATCATTCCAAAACTCATAGTTTTCACCATTAAACACTCAAGAACACCTAATTCCATCAAGAACACTATCACTCACAAACTTCACCAAATTTACACTACATCACAATATAGTGCATAATTAAACTTGCTTGGCACTTAGGCCCTTAAATAACATGGCTCTTAGGCCCTTAAATTGCATAATCCTTAAACACTGAATTTCCACAATACATAAGCCTTTGACCTGCAATTACACACACCAAGACATATGTTCCTTTACTAGTCTCCTTGAGAACACCTTACTAAGTCATTCACCATTTGCTCTTTAGGTAGTTTTAGCAAGCATTATAAGCTCATTTCTCCTAAGGCATTAAACCACATTGAGATAGCATATTTACCTCTTTTCCACTCAAACTTCTTTCTTGTTTTCCTCTTAAAACCGGTAAGGCATTTCACTCCTCCTTGTCAACTACTTAACAATATACAAACATCATAATGAGTTTTCAAGCTTTAAGCTCCATCTCATTGTAAACCCTAATTACATATATTGTTTTAACACATCAAGGTTGTTTTACCTTTGAATGGAAAGAGAGCTTGAATGAGTATCAAGAGAGGACTCCTCCTAGCCCTTGGAAGATTTAAATGAAGCTAAAACAACAAGAGAAGACACCATTACAAGGTGCATTTTCGGTCAACACCAAAAATGAAGGAAATGGAGTTTTCCTTGGTTTTTCCTTACCTTGAAGCAAAGGTGATCATCAAGGCATAAAAATATTAGCTCAAGCTCCTTCCATGGAAGTTCTCTTTGGCACCGAAATGGTGGTTTTGATGATTTGAAAAGACAATGTTGTAGAGCTTGCTCCAACTAAGAGAACGTAGTCTCGGAATTAAATTCGGAGCATGGAGTCATAAGTTACAAGTGAAGAAGGATGAAGAATGATATGGTTCTGTTGGAAACCGATGGAGAGAGGAGGAAGAAGATGGCCACCGTGGGAATTAAGAAAGGAATGAGAGAATGAAGATAACCTTTGCTTTTTGAAGATATTTGTTCTTTTAAAGCAAATAGTACATTAATTAGTCATTCTTTCTTTTCTTAGTAAATTAACAAGGGTGGTGAGTCACCACACCTTAAAAACCGGCCCCCAATAGTACCTAGGGGTATTTTAGACTTTATTAATCAATTGTCTCACTTATAACATTATATGTTACAACTAGCTTATTAAGGTTACTATTCACAAAAACAAGGCACATAGAAGTGAAATTTTTGATTTCCCATTGATATAGCCACCCAAATGTGATACTATATAGTACACATGTTAATTAAAGAGTAATGATGGACATTTAGCCATTCAAAACTCATTTACAAGACAATTTTTCAAAAACGTGCTTTAAGACTTCTTAAAGCACATTTTGTGTTTAACTTGTTTTCAAGCTGGTTTTCTTTGGTAAACGATTTAATATGTTCATTAACATATAAATAAAGCATAGGTACGACCATTAGGTCCTATACACATTTATCCCAAGCTTAGAGCACATTTTAGCCCATATTGACCTTAAGGTATTTATTTGTGTTTGTTTGGTTTCATTGTCTACCAAAGTTTCCTAAGGACTTAATTAGCCTTATAAAGTCATAATTAAATATTATCAAGTCTTGGTAGGCTCTTTGGGTCCTAGCCAAGTTCACTCCAACCTTAGAGCATGTTTTTGCTCAAACCGTGTCTTAGTGTTTTATTGTGTTTTACCATGGTTTAAATGGTTCATTTATGTTTCTAAGGCACTTTTTAGCCTTTAAATACCATAGTTTAACATTTACACAACATACCAAGGTTTGGGGTATTTCAGCTTAGCAAGGTCCTCTTTTTGCTCTCTGGACAGGGACCTAAAATCATGCTCCATAGGGCTACAAGAGGGCCCATCATCAGCCTGAAATAATGATTCAAAATGATGCACTAATATATTTTCAATTCTATCTTCTTCTAACACCCAATTCCTATTACTGTCCAGGATTTTCTTTATAGAATTCCTTTGCCTCCTGACTTTAGTTTTAAGATGAAAATAGGCTGTATTCCTACCCCCAAGAGTCACATGTTGATCTCTAGATTTTTGGAACCACAAAGCTTCCTCACTCTGTAACCAAGTGTCCAGTTCCTTGGTAAGGGAGGATTCCAATCCTCTAAGGTGCCTACCCCTACCTTCATCCATAGCTCTCTGGATACCTCTTAATCTAGCCTCTATTCTTCTTTGTTCCAGATTTTATGACCAAAAACAGACTTATTCCAGGTTGGAGGAAGACTTTAAGATCTTCAAGGGAGTCAAACAAGGATGATCTATCATTCCAATTCTGCATCACAGCTTGATTAAAGTTTAGGTGAGAGAACCAAGCAGCCAGGACTTTAAAAGAAGTATTTGGGTTCCTCCGTTGAGTAGAACTCAGTCTAAGGATAATGGGACTGTGATCAGATGCAAACCTAGGGAGTACCTCTACATGCGCCTCAAGAAAATTAATGTTCCACTCAAAAGAAGCAAGAACCCTATCTAGGCAGGCACTTTGGGTACCGTTGGACCAGGTGAACCGATTACCATGAGTACTAACAACCAATAACTCACGCTTATGCACCCAATCTACAAATCTCTTATTAATACCAAAATTAGCAGATGAAGAGCAGTTCCTATCAAAAGGGAACAGAGTGGCATTAAAATCCCCTCCCAGAATCCACGGATCCCGGTGACAAAGATTAGCATTGTCAATACAATCCCAAAGTTGGTTTCTTAAAACAGAATTTGGACTCGCATATACAGAAGTCATCAAAAAAGAACAGGTACCACATCTAATTCTGCAATGAACAAACTGAGAGTCGCTAAGTAGGATATCAATCTCCACAGGTTTATTCCATAATAACCAAATTCCCCCTCTAAATCCTACAGCATCAACCCGAAACCTTTTATCAAACCCAAGTTTGGAACACACCAAATCCGCAATTTGTCCACTTATACGAGGTTCAAGGAGAACAACAATATTAGGACGACAAGAAGCAATCAGATTGCGCATTGCCCTATGAAAACTAGGCTTCAAAGCCCCTCTAACATTCCAGAAAATAATCCTCTCAATCATAACTTATGGACAGAAAGAAACCTTACGTACCTCCCTTACCAGTTTTGGGGGCCAGTCCCGTTGCAGGTGGAAGTCTTCTTCGGCTAGTTTCAACATCCATGTTGCTTAATGAGACGGTTTTCTGAGGGTTCCTTGCATCAGGTGTGTGTCCCAAATTAATCATATCAATTCTAGCTCTAACTTGATTGCCTCTACTCAGATCGCACCTTGTCTCAACTCTACCTTGATTAGTATCATTTCTGTTCTTACTCCGACTGTCTTCTGTGTGTTTATCTGACACCACATCAGAAAGTACCTCACCATCCACAGAATTTCTAGAACTGTCCTCTTTGAACTCACCTCCTGCGGCTTTAGATTGAGATTCACTTCTAAGGATTGTCTCTACTGTGACCGGACTCTTCTTTCTGACATCATTTAACTTCACGTCCACTGCCACTGTATCATCCAAGGGACCATACCTTGAGGTTGACGGGTTTCCATTCTTGCTGGGAACACTAGGAGCCACTGTGGTAATACGATTTCTTCTGGAAGTGTTTTTCTTCTAGGGGACCATCCACTCCCCGTAATCGTCTAGCACATGCTGCTTCTGTTCCTCTCTTTTTCTTGAACTAGTCGGACTCCCTCCTCCTGGTGGATCTCGCCCTCCTCACTTAAGAACGGGCAAGAAGATTTCTTATGGTCGTAACACCCGCATTTAAAACATACCAGATGAAGGCCTTCATATTCAATCTTCATAATTCGGTTTCTGAATCGGTATTTAGATAACAGAGGTTTCGTGAGATCTACTTCTATGGCCACACGGGCTAATTGTGTTTTCCCAAAACTAGACGGGGTTAAATACACCTTTTTGACTTTGCCAACTTTGGATCCCACAATAGTCAGAAATTCTTCATTACAGTACTCACTTGGGAGTTCCGGAAATCTGACTAGAACTTCGAGGGACGCTAACGCCTCCGATTTGGGGTTAAAATTCGGTCTCCACCGCCTGATTGAAAGATAGTGATCCATCACCGGCCACGATCCCTCTGTCATCACGAAATGGAGATCCTCTTGGTTTGAGAAGATAACCGTGAAGAAACCATTACTTAATTCGTTCATGGAGAAGTCGCCTAGTAGATTCCATCTACGCATCAGCCTATCCTTCAAGATTTGCATAGGAATTAACTTGCCCGGCAATTTTACTATAATCGTCTTTTGCCACGGTTCCCTGAATCTCCGCTTCTGGTCTCTCGAGAGTGTGATAGAAGGGCACTTCGGATCTTCTTCTTCTGATAGTTCAGCCTCGTCATCTGAAATCTCCTCTAAATCCTCAAAAATCTTCATCTCCTCATCATCCGACTTACCAGAAGTCACGTTCTTGAAGGATTTCCTGTGCGACACAGGCCCCGACATTCCCTGGTCACCCCCATTATCACCTTGGAACACCAGATTGTTCGACTCCCCAGAAGTAAAAGCGCCATTGCTGCGTAGTTTCTTTGCAACTTGTTCCGCTCCTTCCATCGAGCAACCAAAATAAAGAAAGAACTCCAGAAACCTAACTATCAGACACAGTCGGAGAGGATACCTCATCAGTCGCCGCTTTCGAAAGTAATCCGCACCGAAATCGAGTGCTTTGTCCACCACTAGCAAGCAAATGCCGACCCCTTTCTTGCACCTACACAGAGCTTCTTCGAGGAGAAGAAGCCCTAGAATCTCAAGGATGGGAGAAGCGTGTCACGACGCGTTCTAACTTCATCGTATACCAACTAAATAGTCTCACATGTGTGCTTCGACCTTTGCATGCTCCCCTTTGCCATTCTGTAGAGGGTGAAAACCCGTTATTCTTGGCATCCCTCAAATACCTACTAAATCGTCCGTCTTTCCCAGAAAGCATAAAGAGGAGTGCAAGTGTGCACTACACCCGCTCTCGATGGGCTCCACGCAGACTTATGCCCTAAGGGCGGAAATTGACTAGAGTCGTCACCTAGTTTGACCTAAGATACTAGGAAGGGAAGGAGGGTTCTAAGAACCATTGGTTAACTATGAATTTATTGCCTATGGATGGGGCTTATCTGGTCATACTAGAGATTCTGTGTGGGTTCACACTGGGTTACACCCCTTAGAAGTGGCAACGACCATGACTTCGGATTGGTGCCCGAGGAAACCTCGGTCTTCAATTGTCGGGATTGCCTTCTTTCAAAACCTTATTAGAGAGATTCAATTAAAATCCAAGGATAGGATTAGGATGAGAAGGGAGAGAAAGGGGATGAGGCGAGCTTTTCTGCCAAGCTAGCGCCAAGAGGAAGAAGTGGTGAATTCAGATGAGTATAGAATGAAGATTTGGGAAAAGTCTGAGGTTGAGTGAATGAACGAGACTTAGAGTCTGATGGTTTGAAGTTCGTGGGAGCCGAAGAAGGTTTAAGAGTTTCGAGAGGTATGAAGAACACCTTAGGGAGGGAAAGGGGTTTTTTGTTTGGAATGGGGTCGCACCCTAGATGGGCTGCCTACGTACTCAACTCCCTGTTGAGATCAGACCTTACGTAGTTCACTTATTTTGAGAGGTTAGTCTGTGAGACGTTCGGGTCTATGAGACATTTGGGATGTTCATGTAGTGGGAAGTATGGGATATCAACGTCTGCGAGACACTCGGGTCTGTGAGACGTTTGAGTCTTAAAATAGTTGAGAGATTGAGATGTTAAAGTCTATGGGGCGCTCGGGCCTACGAGACTTTTTGAAGTGATTTGGAGTTTTGGAAGTTTTGATGTTGTGGGGTTTGAAGATATTTGAGGTGTTTGAGATTTAGAAGGGTTTAGAGTTTTGAGAAGTTTCGGGTTTGGGATGCTAGTCTGTGAGACGCTCTGGTCTGTGAGACGTTTGAAACCTTGAGATGTCAAAGTCTGTGAGACGCTTGGGTCTGTGAGACACTCGGGTCTGTGAGACGCTCAAGTCTGTGAGACATTTGAATCATTGGAATGACAAAGTCTGTGAGACGCTCGGGTCTATGAGACATTTAGAGTGTAGGGGAAATTGGAATGAAATTTGAAATTGAAGTTGAATTGATATTGAATTAGATTTGGGATTGAATTTGAATTTGATTCAAAAATGAAATTGAATTGGAATTGAAGTTGAATTGGATTTGAATGAATTTTGATTTGAATTGGAATTGAGTTTGAATGAATTTGGATTTGAATTGAATTTTAATGAGTTTAGAATTGAGATGAATTTTAATGAGTTTGGAATTGAGATGAATTTTGGATTGGTTTGGAATTGAGATGAATTGAAATTGTATGCCAAATTTGAACTAGTAGGCCAAGTTTGGGCCTTGGAAAAGTGGCTGAAACGGGCTTTGACATTTATGCCGAACTGGGCCTTGAAATATGGGCCAAAATGGGCCTTGAAATGTGGGCTGGAATGGGCCTTGAAGTGTAGGCTGGAATGGGCCACAAAAATTGGGTCGAAGTTGCCTTGGAGAATGGGCTTGATTTTTAAACCCGATATGGGTTTGAGATTTGGACCGAAATGGGCCTTGTGATTTGGGTTCAATTTAGGATTTGAGAATTGGGCCAAGTTGGGATTTTTGGTTTGTTCCCCGAATTGGGCTTTAAATTGGGCTTCAATTGAATTTGATTATTGGGCCTCAAACTGAAATGATTGTTGGGTCTCAAATTAGATGATTTGAAGTTGGAATTGGCATTGAATTGGAATGAATTTTGGATTTTGTATGAAGAGTGAGTATGAGAGGGATTGATTGGGAAAGTTTGATGAGTCAGTATGAGAAGGATTGCTTTGAAAGAGTGTTTGATGAGTATGAGAGAGATTGATTTTGTAGTGTGTTTGATGAGAGAGTGTGAGATTGATTGATTTTGTAGTGTGTTTGATGAGAGAGTGTGAGAGATTGATTTTGTAATGTGTTTGATGAGAGAGTGTGAGAGATTGATTTTGAAGAGTATTCGATGAGAGAAATCGATTTGAAATTGAATTTTTGGGCTGAATTTGGAATTGAATTTTGGGTTTTGAATTGGATTTTTATTGGTTGAAACGAATCATTGGTTGTGAGTTTTATTCTGACAATTATGGATTGTTTGGAAAATTTTATAAATGAAGGGCATTCCCACCGACCAGACTCTACGGCCCGTTTGAGTGAGAAGCATCCCCGGACCTAGAAGCTTTTCTAAACTGGACTTGATATGTCCAGAAATAAGTGGGTAAGTCTAAAGGCTATTCTATGGCCACCTGTTCTAATCTTGTTCAGCTAACTATAAATCAAACTCAAATGAAAGTTATGGAAAATATCAACAAACATACAAAATAGCACATGCTCGATACTTACACGAAAAATATGAGAAACGTCAATAGACATACAAAATAGCACACGCTCGATACTTAAATGAAAGTTATGGAAAATATCGACAGACATACAAAATAACACATGCTCGATTAGACAGAAAGATTTCAAAAAAATCACAATAACGAAATGATATCATCAAAGCATAAAACTAATTACATAAGAGATTACAATGACCAAATGATTACAAACCATTATTAAAACCAATAAAAATTGTTAATTAAAGATAAGCCGCTATGGGGGGTCACATTGACATTGCCTCACTCGAGCTGATAGGGATCCAAAGAGACGCACCAACCGTTTTCCGAAGACTGGGGAATTACCCAAGTAGTCCGAGCCAAAATACTGCTTTCCTAGTCTTAGCAGTTTCTAGTTCCTCAATCCACAATGTACATGTCATAGAACACAGACAAAGAAACATGGGATAAGTTAGTAATGAAATGTAAAAGGGTTGGGGTGTGTGCAATGGGATCATACGGCCCCTCTCAATGGGAGGAAAGGGGGCAATTTAATCATCTCCCACACCCCAACCGAGAACATAGAAAAGAGTTTCAAGCTGTCGACAAATGCTATGAATTGTAAGATAAATCAAGCATTGAGGTTGCTACTCAAATTAATTCAACATCCCAGATTACGACTCAAACCGAAGTGTAGTATCAAAAGAGTGAAGTTGTGAGTCATGTGGGATCATATCTATAAGGATTTATATCATTTCCCTCTAAGATGAAAAGTTAACGAGGAGCATCCAGTCAATGAGTGATTTATGTACAATTATAGTATAGGGCAACTATCACTCGATTCTATGTTCTTATCTAAACGCAAGGGTCAAGTTATATGCCGGTCTCAAATCATTTCCAAACCAATATCAATGCGCAAGGGGAAATTAACCAATAAAATTAAATTACAATTAAGAAGGCTGAGCAACAGCATTTCCAAACCCATGTGGAGCTGCAATAAAGCCCAAAGTTCCTAGCACGATCAACATATAACATCCAATGTCGCACCCAATCAGCAAGCACAACAAAAGGCCAACCTTACATCAGCCAGAACATAAAACCGAGAGGTAAGGCACAAATAGAGTCAAAATAGCACAAGGGACATATCAGATTTCACGTGTGATTGCACAACAAGTATGCTGCCAGAGGAGAAAATAATCCACGTGTGGGCCCCAATTCACCAAAAGGCCGGAAAAGGTGGGGACCCAAATCAATATTTTGATCCAACTTTCCAGAACCAACAGCAAAACAAAGCACCAGTAAATTTTGGCCTCCAAACAAAAATCATTCAGCCGGAGAAGAACTGGTTATCACAAGGCCGACATATCAATAACACCGAATTAATTGCAAACATCAACAGGGTAAGGATTTGATCAGCATGACAACAGGTTAATAAAAGCCACCGAGTAGAGTTTCCAAATTAAATACATCATGCGCAAGGGGCGAATTCTTAAGCAGATCATCAAGTCATGATTAGGAATAACTGACCGATGTAATTTCCAAACCCATAGAAGTGGGTGCCAAGTCAAGGATGCCAAATCGAAATGCAAGAAGCCCAAGCACTTCCCAAGCAAATCTGATTCCGTCTGAGTTTTGAGGTGAGCAGTACCTCAGTCAAGTATAAGGGCAGCGGCAAAAGTAAGTAGCAGACAAACGAATGTTATACAGGCTGGGATTGAATTAAAACTTCAAACCGAGCTTAAAGCGCCAAAGAGCATCAAGTAAACAGCATTGAGCCATACGTTAAACCCACATCAATGGGGAGAAACCCTGGACCGTGCGTCAGCCTAAAACTCAAACTGACAAAGTGTAATTTCAAAGCAAACAATTCAACAACTACATAGTTGTTCGGCAATGGAAGCACCCACAGTCCATGAGTGGGACAAATCTCACAGTTTCACCGAAACAGACAATAAGCAACCAGAGGAATTAACCAGGTCCGAATCTCAACAATTCATGATCAGTCCATGAATCATAAGAACATACAGACATATCCACCAGTAAAGTCGGGTGAAGCAGAGAGTCTCGAACTGACCGAATTAGTGACACACAAATCTTACCCGTGGGTCGATTGAATTCTTTGCTAACAAAAGATGAGACCCACTCACAATTGGATTTTCGAATAAAAGTTTCCAGAACCAAATATATACACATACAGGAAGGGGAAAACTGAGGGAGTTTACCGAAAGGGAGCATCTACTCGATGCGCAAGCCCGAACAAGAAAATAACCTGAAAAGGAGCATCTACTCGATGTGCAAGCCAGAACAAGAAAACAAACCCGAAAAGGAGCATCTACTCGATGCGCAAGCCAGAACAAGAAAACAAACTCAGCCCGTGGGTATGGAGAACGTAAAATCAGGTGTGAAGTTTCCGACGGTGAATAATGCTTCCGGTGTCGATCGGCATTGGCTTTTCTCTCGGGAAAGGTATTGGCATGCGTTGTTTTTGGGCTTTCTCTGGGTTCTGGGTTGATCGAGATGCGAAGCAAATGGTGAAGTGCAGTCATTGTAGTTAGTTTCTTTTGAAAAAGAGATCGAAATCGAGAAGTTAGCCAGCAGGAGACAATCGATCGATGAAGGTGTAGGAAGCTATTGTGGAATGAGGAAGAAATTCAATGGAGTTTTTGTGGAGTTGATTGAAGTAAGGGTACCTCGGAGAATGACTGATCGTCCTCCCCAGCTACAGTAATGTGTTTCTTTTATACAGTGAAAGGAATAGGGTTTAGAAGATGAGTTAGGTTTTTACGTGGGTTTGGGTTTTGGGCTGTAAGCTTGGGTTTGGGCTGCTGGATTTGACTGAAGATTGGGCTAAGACCAAGCTTGGTCCGCCGAAAAATGAGAAAGAAAAAAAGATCATTACAATAGAACTTTATACCAAAATTGAGAGAAATAAAACAAAAGCTATTACTCGACATGAGTAAAATCAATAGAAACGCTAATGTTAAAAAAATAAAAACGTATATGCAGAGTAAGACTAAAAAGGTTTAGTCAATAAAAATGAAATGTTTTCTTTACAAAATAACAACATAAAAAATGATGAAATAATAGAAGTGAAATAAAATAAATAAACTGCTCACGACTAAGGAAATTAAACTGAAACTAACTAAACGGATAAATAAATAAAAGGGTGAGTTTAAAATATATTATTGTTTTAAAATTCATTTTTTTGAAAATTGGGTTTTTCTAAAATGCTTGAAAATTGGTTTAAGATTTTGTCGTAAAACGATGGCTTTACTTTGGCACACGCATTAATACGTTTGGAAAAGAAAGACGACGACCCCTCTTATTGTATTTATTATTTTGGATTTTGCTTTATGGGGTGAGAATTGTTGGTGTCCCTATTAATGTCTTGATCAAGTTCCTTTTGTAACTCTGTCTTTCTAACTTTCATATTCCAAGTATTGTCCTCGTCTTTCTAACTTTCATCTTCTCATTTCTTTTTCTTTCTCTCACAATTGTATATATAGAGTAGCTTCCCTATACACCATAGATGTTAAAAACATGAATGAGAATGAGCATCTTTCATAACAAACTTCTCTTACTTTTCTATTAGTATTTGGTTTTTATAATAACCACCAACCTAGTATCCCTTATAATTCCAAATGATACCCTTATAATAAGTAGCTTTTGTTTTTAATCTCATTCACTTTGCATTTTTATACCAAATGACTGGGCAATCATCTCACCATCAAACTACTCCCATCTTAATAAATGAAGCTCTCACAAACATAATACTGATAGTCAAAATCCTCTCCATGGCAGCATCTAGTCCTTCATTCATACAAACAAAAACAAGTCATAACAACAACTAAGCTCCATTTCACACTACGCAAATACGAAGCTGCGGCGCACCCGTACCCACTATTATGCAGTTTAGTGATTTGGCAGTCCCAGTCAGCTGCTGACTGGACTATTTTTTGCTGAAATGGTTGTAACTTTTAATGTATAAGTCCAAAATGAAAAAAATTATATCATTATTCACCTAAATTCAAGCTCTTCAAAACAAGACCAGACATGGATATGTTTTGACAACTTAAAAAAAATTATTTTCACTTGTTAACGATGATACACTAAAATGATAATATGGTTCATTAATTTTGATATTATGATTCTTTAAAATTTAAAATTGATATTATGATTCATGAACTAATAAGTGGTGAATTAGGTAACAAACTTTGAAACCAATAAAAAATCATTATTGTTTTGTAGTGTATTATTATTGTTGTATGGTGTATTTTAAACCTTATGGTGAATCATGTATTTTTCATACCAAATCTTATTTTGTGATATTATCTATATGTAGGGATGGCATTATGGCAAATGGTGATAGTTTCCCATTTCACCCGATACCCGACCCACTAAAACGGGTGACGGGTGAAATGGGTGCGGGTGACGGGTCGGGTCGGGTGAACATTTTTCACCCGGTCACCTGACCCATTCGCCTGACCCGTCACTCGTATGTATTATTTTAAGTAAAAAATATACTTATTCCATATTTGTTGAGATATTTTAGAAATATTTTGGTTAATACTCTATATTTTGAGTATGTTGTTGACATAAGTTGATGTGGTATGTATTATTGAACAAATATTAGGGTATTATTTTGAAAAATTAAGCTTATATAAGGTGTTAAAAAATAAAAATGCTTGCTGGAAAATAAAATAAAATGGGTGAAGGGTTCACCCGTTTCACCCGCGGGTGACGGGTTCACCCGTTTCACCCGCGGGTGACGGGTCGGATGGGGTGAAAAATGAGTGACGGGTTGGATGGAGCGTCACCCGACCCGAACCCGACCCATTGCCATCCCTATTTATATGTTTTACGATGATATGATATAATTCATTAATTTAGATATTATGATTCATTAAAATTGATATTATGATTCATTAACATTTATATTATGATTCATTAACTAATAAGCATTGAATTAGATAATAAACTTTGGAACCGATCAAAAATTATTATTTTTTGTGGTGTATTATTATTGTTTGGTGATGTATCTTTTATTGTTTTGTGGTGTATTATTATTTTTATTTATATTATGTATGTTTAAGCCTTTTATGGTGAATCATATATTTTCCTTAAATACCAATTTTGGACTAATAATAAATCATTATTTTTTTATGATGTATTATTATTACTCTATGATGTACTTTAAATTGTATACGGTGAATCATAAGTCTCATTGATATGAGCAAATATGTACATGTAAATAATATAAAATTTAAAAGTTGTCAAAACATATTCATGTTTGGTTTTGTTTTGAAGAGCTTGAATTTAGATGAATATTGATATAACTTTTTTTCATTTTGGACTTACGTTTTCAAAGTTACAATCATTTAAAGTTAATATATTACAAAGACAGTCCAATCAACAAAACTCCAATCAACTGCTGACTGGACTGTCACATCAAATACACCATACAGACTAAAGTGCAGCCACGTTGCACGATCGACGTACTGTTCACCCTCTTAGTGCTCCTTGGCTGCATTTCAGAGGAGACTTTTTTTATAAAGAGAACCAATATAAAAAATTACTGCATATAGCTCTATCAAATGAAGCCATACAAATTTGAAAAAAAAAAGAACAAATACTCTCTGTTAGCATAGGCGATTTCAAGGCGATTTGAAAGGCGGCCCTGCTTGGAGCTGTTAGGCTCTTTCTCCAGTTTTTTTTCCTTTATTCATGTAGGAAGTAGGGGAATGGAAAGGAGATGTGAGATTAGACGTGGGTGTTGGAAGTTTAATGCAGTCTACAGAAACTTCCACGTAGTGGTAATAGCAAGAAAGGAGAGTTTAATTCTCTACTACTTAGAAAGGAATACAAGTAAAAAGAGGACACGTATGAAGAATGTGATGATGAAGGACAGTTATGAGGATCTCAACTATCTGTTTAATGGTAAATCTAGTCGGAAGGTAGATTTTCTAAGCAGGAAAAAGGAAAGTAGTCTTTATGATCTTGGGTTCAAAAATAGCAAGTATCTTGATTTGACCAAGGGTATTAACTGGAGGATCTTCAGTAACATAATTAGATTCTCGGTAATCCTCAGGTGCTGCTGGGAGAACTATCTCTTACTACACTTCATAGATCTGTCAAGAAGAAAAAAAAAGAGTTAGAAAAAAGAAAAGGAAGAGTTCACGTATGTTTAGTATAGAAGGAGTTTTATCTAAATGGAATGAGATGAAGATACATCCTGGTGAGTTGGAGAAAGTAGATGGAGATCTCCTTCGGTTTGATACTGTAAGTTCCAACATATGTAATTCTATTTTTGGGAAGATCTGGCATCCCAACAAAATCCAAGCAAAAGCTCTCCAAAATTTCCTGGTCCATCTCTGGAAGCCTAAAAGTTTCATTAAGATTACTGATATGGGAAAAAACAAGTTCACGATACACTTCACTTCAGCATCAGACATGAAGTCTATAATGGTAAATGGTCCTTGGCATTTTCATAATAGACTCTTGGTCCTGATGCCTTTCAACCCTTCGATTCATATAGATGAACACAACCCCAAGAATGTGAAGATATGGGCAGGAGTTCACAACTTACCGATGATGTTTTTTAATAAAACATCTGTTGTTATACTAGGGAATAAGATAGGTACCTTTGTGGGATGTGCAGAAAAGATAAATCCTCTTACCTCAAAGGTCCTGCGCATCAGAGTGGAGATAGATATCACGGAGCCTCTTTGTAGAGTGTTGGTGGTGAATGATGGTCAAAAGGATAGACCGTGCAGATTGTCTTATGAAAATCTTCCCAGCTTCTGCTTCAGGTGTGGAAGACTTGATCATATGACAGTGGAATGTAACTAGAAGAAAAAGGAAAAAGACTCTGTAGAGAGATATAGAGCTTGGTTGAGAGTAGAATATGCAGGGTCTATTGCTGTTTTATCTGAAGAGTTTCTACTTGAGCAGAACTGTAAATTGTTATTGTCTAAAGAGATTAATAACAACAAGAATTCCATCTCAATTCTGGAGGTCACAGATCAAGAGAACTATCAGAAGGAGAGTCCAAGAAGTAAAGTCCTAGATACTCTAGAGAGTAGTAAGGAAAAGGATAAAGGTAAGCAAAAAAAGGTGGAGACTGCTCTTGCTTCGAAGGAAATACAGGTTTTTTCTAATAAAGGAATCTGCATCAACGAACCTAAGAGCTCTGGTTGTAATCCTTCTAGTGATAAAGGTTTAGAAGCCGATTCTGGTCATGTGTCAGGAACATAAGGAAAAGAACAAGAAGAGTCTTGTAGTTTAGATCCTGCTAGGCCTCTAGGTTTTGAGCATATTACTACAAACATGAGATCTTAAAACAAGAGGGACCTGTATCATAGTTTTAACTAGGCAGAAGCTATTGAGAAGTTCAGTTCTCAGTTAGTGAAAAAACAAAAAAGTAATTCTCAGCCTCAGGTAGACATTGACATGTCGATTTCAGAGATAATGAAAGAAGCAGATTCAAAAGGAAAGGCTCAAACAGGACACAATCAGTTATTTTCTCTAAAGGAAGATATCCAAGCTTTTGGTCAAAAGGAAGGAAAAGGTTTGCTTTTTCACCCAGGAAAAGCTGATAAGCTTTTTT
>CM041778.1:4841524-4874099 GCA_023374045.1 Limonium bicolor | reverse complement strand
TTTCAAACATCTTTTGTGTTTCGTTGTTTAACTCTTCTTCTAATGTTTCTAAGGCATGTTCTAGCCTTAGTATATCCTAATTAGATATTCATTAATATATTAAGGTTTGAGGTATTTCAGACATAGACATCTCGATCAATGTACCCATGTAAGAAGGCATAATTCCTCTGAATGCAACATATGCAACAAGAATATGAATTGTTTCGATTCTGGCCACGAGGACATAAATCATTTCATAATCAATACCTTTTGCTTGAGCATATCCTTTCATGACCAGACATTCTTTGTTGTGAAAGATGTTACCTTGGTCATCTAATTTGTTCCAAAATACCCGTCTGGTACCAATTGGGTGTTGATTGGGTGGATTGAGAACAAGACGCCTGACAGAGTGTCTCTCCAGAGAATGTAGCTTTTCTTGCATGGCAACAATCCAGCCTTGATCACCGAGAGCTTGATAAATGTTTTTGGGTTCAATGGTGGAGATGAAAGCATTGAAGGCACAGAGATTACGGTATACATCACCACGTGTTTGAGTGCCTTTTGAGGGATTACTAATGATCTGATCGATAGGGTGAGAAGAGGCTTGTTGAAATTTTGTGGTGGAGGTTCTTATTTGTGTATCTAGAGTAACATAGGAGGAATTATTTCCATGTTGATGAGAGTTAGAGGGAATCATAGAGTCAGAGGCCTAGATGTCAGAGAGGCAAGTAGGGCTTGGTGGAGTATTTGATATGGGAGTTTTCAGAAGAATCATCAGGTGCATCATCACTATCAGAGGATGAGTCATCATGATGCTCATGCACGGGTATCGGTGTGGGTAAAGTGACAATGGGAACTTCTGTGAAGGTGGGGACTGTGTCAGTACCATCGGTAAAACCCAAGAGCTCCTCATTCTCACAGTCACCAAAATTGGAAAATTCTTTAAAAAGCTAACGTTATGACTTTCTTCAAGACATTAAGTCTGTTTGTTGAGAATTTTGTAAGCACGACTTTGAGATGAATATCCCAGAAATAGTCCTTCATCACTTTTGGCTACAAATTTTCCCATATTATATTTGCCATTGTTATGAACATAGCATCGACAACCAAATCGATGAAAATGACCAACTTGACGAGGTCTACCCTTGAAATGGGGTTTTCTAAGAAAATGATGAACTAAAGCTCTATTTAGGACGTAACATGTCGTGTTGATGGCTTCATCCCAAAGGAAGAAGAAAGACAACTGTCGATCAAAATGGTTTGGGCCATCTCCACAAGAGTATGATTTTTACTATCTATAACCACTTTGTTGTGGAATGCGAGCAGAGAAATTTTGATGCTCAATGCCTTTCACCTTGCAATACTCTTGAAAATTTTCATTGCAAATTTTTGTACCATTATTAGCTCGCAGTGTTTTAATCATGGAAGAAAATTTATTGACAAATACTTGAAAGAGAGCAGAAAACTCAAAGAAAGCCTCATCTTTGGTGCGAAGAAATATACCCAAGTCCAGCGAGAGTAGTCATCAACAATAACCAAAACATATCTTACCACTTTTTACCTTGGATGCAAGCGACACAAAGGGTGTCTGACTGGAAATTGATTTGAGGAAGACCTAGAACCAATTTCTTATGTTTTATTTTGTTCAGTAATTTACCATGTGCTTGACCTAGACGAGAGTTCCATAATGACTAATTCTTATCCTGTATGCTCAAACAGAGAGTCCCTTCAAAATCATGAGCATTAAGATTCAACATGTAAAGATTATTAACACGAGTGCTAGTAGCTTTCAAAACTCCTATGTTTTCATCAAAAAATTGTAGTCTGAAGCGGAAAATAACACTACATTAGAGAGATCACAAATTTGAGAGATACTAAGAAGACTATGACCTAAACCATCAACCAAATTTACATTATCTATGTTAAACAAAGAAGGATTACCAACAGATCCAATGCCTATGATTTCACTATGAGCATTATCTCCAAAGGTAACCTTTCCTCATTTATGACTAGAGAGAGTCGTGAACTTATCTGGGTCTCCCGTTATGTCTTGAGCAACCTTTTTCTAGGAACCAAGAGTCATTGTCCACGTTCCTCTCTATTTGCAAAGACAATCATTTGTTAGTCTTGTGAACCCTATGGGTTCCCTCTTAAATGAAGGTGAGTCTAAGAAAGCATTCTGAGCTTTTGATAAATAAACACACGCTGCATTTTAAAAGATAAATCATGACCAAGTTTATGACAGGAGGAGTGGGTGTGACCATCATAACCACAAATTTGCATCGAAGGCAAACCGACATATTTCTTTTGCCATCTAAATTTATTCTCAAATGCCTCCCTTTGTGATTTTCTACGATAGAGGTCATTTGGTTTTGAGGCCATTTTAGCAATATTTACTTTACTTTTGTTCTTAAGCCAAGAGGAAGGACAAGAAGATGTAATTGAATTCATTTGTGCCTTATTGAGAGATATAGTCATAGAGTCAACCTCTTTCTCAAGTTTGGACTGGATGGTCTTTAACTCGAGAAATTTATCCTCAAAATATTTTGGATTTTAAACAGTAGATACTTCATAGACGAAGGTAATGGGTTTGAAGAACTTTTGAGGAACCTTTCGTGTTTTCTTCTTTTTAAGTTGTTGTTGTAAGTTACTTGTGTATCTAAGATACCAATAAGAGTGTTTGCCTCGTGTAACTCTCTCTGAAGCTTTTCAATGGTGTGCTCAGATTTGTGAAGTTTGAGTCGGTCTCCAAAGACAAGACCTTTTAACACATGAATTTCTTCATTGAGAAGAGCTATCCTCTCTTGTTCTTTTGTTAGATCAAATTCAGGATTATTTGGGTCTATAAAGTAGACAGATCTAGAGATGGTACAGTATGAACGGATGAAAAATTAGAATTAACACTAGAGAGGGAGTCTTTCTTACCTTATTTTTGTGAGCCATAAGGCAGATGAGACTTGACATGCCTGGTTCAGGTTCTTCAGAGTCCGAGTCTCCCCATGTCGCGTTAGCCACTAATGATGGTTGGAGATTTTGACCAGAATCATCTTTCTTCTTTAGTGGGCAATTATTGGCATAGTGACCTGGCTTCAAACACTTAAAACATATGCGCTCATCTATCCTAGAGTTGCCCTACTGATTATGATTGTATGATTGATAAGGGCGGGTGATTTTGGCCAGCTCTATTTTGGTTATGAAAATTCCTATCTGGTTGATCACGCATGAATTTTTTGAAATTTTTGACAAGCATTGCCATGTCTTCAAAGGCAGCAACGGACCTTTGTCGATTATTCCATCAATTAATGTATCACGAAGTTGTTGAATAGAGTCTTGAACTATTATAGTAGCCTCATAACAAAAGCAGTCATACTGCGGCAACGGCTGTTGGCTTTGAGATTGAACCAGCAAGGCTTGATTCAAGTTAGAGTAAAGAACTATTTGATTGAAGGATGAAGAATTAGCTCTGTTCTTGATGTTGGTTTTGTATTTGTTGATGGATTGCAAATACGACCCAAGGTCAGTCAAGCTCCATTTGTCTAAGCTTTTAGACGCCTTTGTGAGATAACACTTTCTGCTCATTCCTCTTCCAAACCATCGAGGAACTTATTATTGATATTCTCATTTGATTCTCCAATTTGTAATTCGTCCTTGGTTGTAGTAAGTTCTGTAAACCTCGTTAGCATGTCACTAAGAGACTCGCCCAGCTTTCCAATGAAATTTTCATAGTCCATCTTAAGCTCCTGAACTTTGGATTTTCTAAGTTTTGTGTTACCTTCATGAACAACCCCAAGATGATCCCAAATGTCCTTAGCCACCTTGAGGTGATATAACCTTCTCCTCACAGGTGGAGAGAAACTAGTGTAAATCACGCGAACAACCAGTGCATTAAGTTCCACACAACGCCGTTTTTCAGCGGTGTAGGTGCTAGGATCTTTGCCACATGTTGTAGTTTATAGAGGTTAGCTTCGGATTCTCAACCTGCATCATGTTGTTGTTAGTGGAATTTGAGATCTTTGCCATCTTAACAGACTTGTCAGCCAACGTAGGCTCTGATACCACTTGAAAGAATCAAGGTGCTGATCGAGTAACTCTGAACTGTTAGATCCAGAGAAACTCGTTCTTGAGTCTTTCACAAAGAAAATAAGTGCGGAAGCTTTGTATAAAAAACAAACTACAAGACAGAATATTCGTGTATTGAAAACTCAAAATGAATTTACAACCTAGCTTCCTATCTTGGGAATAGACATAGTGACTTTGTCTAATCCTACACTCAAACCTCTAAAAATTGATCAATACAACGTAAGGAGTGTTTGGGTGCAAGAGTAAGGTGAACCTTTCTAAGCATAAAACTAAAATATACGAGGTAATCTCTCGAGATAAAAACTCTCACTGAATGTGTAAAACTACTGCTCTAAAAAGGACCACACAAGTACTAGATGTACTATAATTCTTAAATACAACGTAACTAATGTTCTCTACTAAATGAATGGAACTGCTCAACTATGCCCTTTCCCATGATCCCGTTTTGTATAAATATAGAAATAGTGTATGTTTAACTGCTCTGCGCATGACTTGGTTAATGGGAAGATAGTGCTCCACGTTCCATCATTTGCATTCTTGTCTGTAGAAGTACTTGGTGATAATGTAGAGTTAGCTCTGCTCTCTTACTGTGTCATTGCAAGCTCCACGAATGAGTTGGTCATCAGATCGACTTTCACTGAGATTGTCATCATCTCCAAAAACAAGGTTTCAACACACTTAAAATTTGTTCTTCAAACAATCTATGTTGTTGCAACAATGCAAGGCCACTAATTCTACATCTATTATCAGAATATTACGAAGCAGAGAGTCACAACTGCGAAGTATAATGTATGGAGGGTGATTTTTCGGTATGAGGGGGGTCTATTAAAATATGGTCTAACTAAGAAGTCTAGATCCTGGGAATTTGCCTTTTTGTGGAGGGTGAAAACCCGTTATTCTTGGCATCCCTCAAATACCAACTAAATCGTCCGTCTTTCCCAGAAAGCATAAAGGGGAGTGCAAGTGTGCACTACACCCGCTCTCGATGGGCTCCACGCGGACTTATGCCCTAAGGGCGGAAATTGACTAGAGTCACCTAGTTTGACCTAAGATACTAGGAAGGAAGGGAAGGAGGGTTCTAAGAACCATTGGTTAACTCTGAATTTATTGCCTATGGATGGGGCTTATCCGGTCATACTAGAGATTCTGTGTGGGTTCACACTGGGTTACACCCCTTAGAAGTGGCAACGACCACGACTTTAGATTGGTGCCCGAGGAAACCTCGGTCTCTAATTGTCGGGATTGCCTTCTTTCAAAACCTTATTAGAGAGATTCAATTAAAAGCCAAGGATAGGATTAGGATGAGAGGGGAGAGAGAGGGGATGAGGTGAGCTTTTCTGCCAAGCTAGCGCCAAGAGGAAGAAGTGGTGAATTCGGATGAGTATAGAATGAAGATTTGGGAAAAGTCTGAGGTTGAGTGAATGAACGAGACTTAGAGTCTGATGGTTTGAAGTTCATGGGAGCCGAAGAAGGTTTGAGAGTTTTGAGAGGTATGAAGAACACCTTAGGGAGGGAAAGGGGTTTTTTGTTTGGAATTGGGTCGCACCCTAGATGGGCTGCCTACGTACTCAACTCCCTGTTGAGATCAGACCTTACGTAGTTCACATATTTTGAGAGGTTAGTCTGTGAGACGCTCGGGTCTATGAGACATTTTGGATGTTCATGTAGTGGGAAGTATGGGATATCAAGGTCTACGAGACACTCGGGTCTGTAAAATGTTTTAGTCTGAGAGATTGAGATGTTGGAGTCTGTGGGGCGCTCGGGCCTATGAGACTTTTTGAAGTGATTTGGAGTTTTGGAAGTTTTGATGTTTGTGGGGTTTGAAGATATTTGAGGTGTTTGAGATTTAGAAGGGTTCGGAGTTTTGAGAAGTTTCGGGTTGGGATGCTAGTCTGTGAGACGCTCTGGTCTGTGAGACGTTTGAAACCTTGAGATGTCAAGTCTGTGACTGGGTCTTGAGACGCTCTCTGTGAGACGCTAATCATTAGAATGACAAAGTCTGTGAGACGCTCGGGTCTATGAGACATTTAGAGTGTAGGGGAAATTTGAATGAAATTTGAAATTGAAGTTGAATTGAATTGAATTAGATTTGGGATTTTATTTGAATTTGATTCAAAAATGAAATTGAATTGGAATTGAAGTTGAATTGGATTTGAATGAATTTTGATTTGAATTGGAATTGAGTTTGAATGAATTTGGATTTGAATTGAATTTGAATGAGTTTAGAATTGAGATGAATTTGAATGAGTTTGGAATTGAGATGAATTTTGGATTGGTTTGGAATTGAGATGAATTGAAATTGTATGCCAAATTTGAACTAGTAGGCCAAGTTTGGGCCTTGGAAAAGTGGCTGAAATGGGCTTTGACATTTAGGCCGAACTGGGCCAGAATGGGCCTTGAAATGTGGGCTGGAATGGGCCTTGAAGTGTGGGCTGGAATGGGTCACAAAAATTGGGTCGAAGTGGCCTTGGAGAATGGGCTAGATTTTTAAACCCGATATGGGCTTGAGATTTGGACCGAAATGGCCTTGTGATTTGGGTTCAATTTAGGATTTGAGAATTGGGCCAAGTTGGGCTTTTTGGTTTGTTCCCCGAATTGGGCTTTAAATTGGGCTTCAATTGAATTTTGATTATTGGGCCTCAAACTGAAATGATTGTTGAGTCTCAAATTGGATGATTTGAAGTTGGAATTGGCATTGAAATGGAATGAATTTTGTATGAAGAGTGAGTATGAGAGGGATTGATTGGGAATGTTTGATGAGTCAGTATGAGAAGGATTGTTTTGAAAGAGTGTGTGATGAGTATGAGAGAGATTGATTTTGTAGTGTGTTTGATGAGAGAGTGTGAGATTAATTGATTTTGTAGTGTGTTTGATGAGAGAGTGTGAGAGATTGATTTTGAAGAGTATTCGAGAGAAATCGATTTGAAATTGAATTTTTGGGCTGAATTTGGAATTGAATTTTGGGTTTTGAATTGGATTTTTATTGGTTGAAACGAATCATTGGTTGTGAGTTTTATTATGAAAATTATGGATTGTTTGGAAAATTTTATAAAGGAAGGGCATTCCCACCGACCAGACTCTGCAGCCCGTTTGAGTGAGAAACATCCCCGGACCTAGAAGCTTTTCTAAACTGGACTTGATATGTCCAGAAATAAGTGGGTAAGTCTAAAGGCTATTCTATGGCCACTTGTTCTAATCTTGTTCAGCTAACTATAAATCAAACTCAAATGAAAGTTATGGAAAATATCAACAGACATACAAAATAGCACATGCTCGATACTTACACGAAAAATATGAGAAACATCAACTGACATACAAAAAAGCACACGCTCGATACTTAAACGAAAGTTATGGAAAATATCGACAGACATACAAAATAACACATGCTCGATTAGACAGAAAGATTTCAAAAAAAATCACAATAACGAAATGATATCATGAAAGCATAAAACTAATTACATAAGAGATTACAATGACCAAATGATTACAAACCATTATTAAAACCAAGAAAAATTGTTAATTAAACATAAGCCGCTATGGGGGGGTCACATTGACACCGCCTCACTCGAGCTGATAGGGATCCAAAGAGATGCACCAACCATTTTCCGAAGACTGAGGAATTACCCAAGTAGTCCGAGCCAAAATACGGCTTTCCAAGTCTTAGCAGTTTGTAGTTCCTCAATCCACAATGTACATGTCATAGAACACAGACAAAGAAACACGGGATAAGTTAGTAATGAAATGTAAGAGGGTTGGGGTGTGTGCAATGGGATCATACGACCCCTCTCAATGGGAGGAAAGAGGGCAATTTAATCATCTCCTACACCCCAACCGAGAACATAGAAAAGAGTTTCAAGCTATTGACAAATGCTATGAATTGTAAGATAAATCAAGCATTGAGGTTGCTACTCAAATTAATTCAACATCCCAGATTACGACTCAAACCGAAGTGTAGTATCAAAAGAGTGAAGTTGTGAGTCATGCGGGATCATATCTAGAAGGATTTATATCATTTCCCTCTAAGATGAAAAATTAACGAGGAGCATCCAGCCAATGAGTGATTTATATACAATTATAGTATAGGGCAACTATCACTCGATTCTATGTTCTTATCTAAACGCAAGGGTCAAGTTATATGGCGGTCTCAAATCATTTCCAAACCAATATCAATGCGCAAGGGGAAATTAACCAATAAAATTAAATTACAATTAAGAAGGTAGAGAAATAGCATTTCCAAACCCATGTGGAGCTGCGATAAAGCCCAAAGTTCCTAGCACGGTCAACTTATAACATCCAATGTCGCACCCAATCAACAAGCACAACAAAAGCCCAACCGTACCTCAGCCAGAACATAAAACCGAGAGGTAAGGCACAAATAGAGTCAAAATAGCACAAGGGACATCAGATTTCAAGTGTTATTGCGCAACAAGTATGCTGCCAGAGGAGAAAATAATCCACGTGTGGGCCCCAATTCACCAAAAGGCCAGAAAAGGTGGGGACCCAATTCATTATTTTGATCCAACTGTCCAGACCCAACAGCAAAACATAGCACCAGTAAATTTTGGCCTCCAAACAAAAATCATTCAGCCGGAGAAGAACTGGTTATCACAAGGCCGACATATCAATAACACCGAATTAATTACAAACATCAACTGGGTAAGGATTTGATCAGCATGACAACAGGTTAATAAAAGCCACCGAGTAGAGTTTCCAAATTAAATACATCATGCGCAAGGGGCGAATTCTTAAGCAGATCATCAAGTCATGATCGAGAATAACTGACCGATGCAATTTCCAATCCCATAGAAGTGAGTGCCAAGTCTAGGATGCCAAACCGAAATGCAAGAAGCCCAAGCACTTCAAGCCAAGCAAATCTGATTCCGTCTGAGTTTTGGGGTGAGCAGTACCTCAGTCAAGTATAAGGGCAGCGTCAAAAGTAAGTAGCAGACAAACGAATGTTAAACAGGCTGGGATTGAATTAAAACTTCAAACCGAGCTTAAAGCGCCAAAGAGCATAACATTGAGCCATACGTTAAACCCACATCAATGGGGAGAAACCATGGACCGTGCGTCAGCCTAACTGGTAAAGTGTAATTTCAAAGCAAACAATTCAACAACTACATAGTTGTTCGGCAATGGAAGCACCCACAGTCCATGAGTGAGACAAATCTCACAGTTTCACCGAAACAGACAATAAGCAACCAGAAGAATTAACCAGGTCCAAATCTCAACAATTCATGATCAGTCCATGAATCATAAGAACACACAGACATATCCATCAGTAAAGTCAGGTGAAGCAGAGAGTCTCGAACTGACCAAATTAGTGACACACAAATCTTACCCGTGGGTCGATTGAATTCTTTGCTAACAAAAGATGTGACCCACTCACAATCGGATTTATGAATAAAAGTTTCCAGAACCAAATATATACACATACAGGAAGGGGAAAACTGAGGGAGTTTACCGAAAGGGAGCATCTACTCGATGCGCAAGCCAGAACAAGAAAACAACCTGAAAAGGAGCGTCTACTCGATGTGCAAGCCAGAACAAGAAAACAAACCCGAAAAGGAGCATCTACTCGATGCACAAGCCATAACAAGAAAACAAACCCAGCCCGTGGGTATGGAGAACGTAAAATCAGGTGTGAAGTTTCCGACGGTGAATAATGCTTCTGGTGTCGATCGGCGTTGGCTTTTCTCTCGGGAAAGGTATTGGCATGTGTTTTTTTCGGCTTTCTCTGGGTTCTGGGTTGATTGAGATGCGAAGCAAATGGTGAAGTGCAGTCGGTGTAGTTAGTTTCTTTTGAAAAAGAGATCGAAATCGAGAAGTTAGCCAGCAGGACACAATCGATCGATGAAGGTGTAGGAAGCTATTGTTGAATGAGGAAGAAATTCAATGGAGTTTTTGTGGAGTCGATTGAAGTAAGGGTACCTCGGAGAATGACTGATCGTCCTCCCCGGCTACAGTAATGTGTTTTATACAGAGAAAGGAATGGGTTTAGAAGATGAGTTGGTTTTTATGTGGGTTTGGGTTTTGGGCTGTAAGCTTGGGTTTGGGCTGCTGGATTTGACTGAAGACTGGGCTAAGACCAAGCTTGGTCCACCGAAAAATGAGAAAGAAAAAAGATCATTACAATAGAACTTTATACAAAAATTGAGAGAAATAAAACAAAAGCTATTACTCGACATGAGTAAAATCAATAGAAACGCTAATGTTAAAAAATAAAAACGTATATGCAGAGTAAGACTAAAAAGGTTTAGTCAATAAAAATGAAATGTTTTCTTTACAAAATAACAACATAAAAAATGATGGAATAATAGAAGTGAAATAAAATAAATAAACTGCCCACGACTAAGGAAATTAAACTGAAACTAACTAAATGGATAAATAAATAAAATGGCGAGTTTAAAATAATATTGTTTGAAAATTCATTTTTTGAAAATTGGGTTATTCTAAAATGCTTGAAAATTGGTTTAAGATTTTGTCATAAAACGATGGCTTTACTTTGGCACGCGCTTTAATACGTTTGGAAAAGAAAGGCGACGACCCCTCTTATTGTATTTATTATTTTGGATTTTGCTTTATGGGGTGAGAATTTTTGGTGTCTACAGATGGCTCCCCTTGATTCAATTCTGCAAACCCTTGCAGAATTGGATCAAGGTTGAGGGGCGCCAATATTCTCACCACGGTTTTGTGGTGCATTGGGATGCGACCGTGAGTGTATGAATGCGATTGAAAGTACGAGGACTTATGACAAGCCTCAGCTAGACCTCTTGATATCTAACCCTATGACTTATTACGAGCCTAGAATACTAATAATAGGATTGGTTTATGGTGCACGAGGGCTTAGAAGTGCCTCAACTGGACCTCTTGATATCCAGTCCTAGGGCTTATGACGGGCCTAGAGTGCGATTGAAAGTACATGGACTTAGGAGCGCCTCAACTAGACCTCTAGATATCTAGCTATAGGACTTATGACGAGCCTATAATACCAACAATCCTGATTGTTTCAAGGTGCACGAGGGCTTAGGAGTGCCTCAACTGGACCTCTTGATATCCAGTCCTAGGGTTTATGACGGGCCTAGAATGCGACTGAGAGTACGAGGACTTAGGAGTGCCTCAACTAGACCTCTTGATATCTAGCTATAGGACTTATGACGAGCCTATAATACTAACAACCCGATCTGGGTTAAGGTGCACGAGGGCTTAGGAGTGCCTCAACTGGACCTCTTGATATACAGTCCTCGGGCTTATAACAGGCCTAGAATGCGATTAAGAGTACGAGGACTTAGGAGTGCCTCAACTTGACCTCTTGATATCTAGCTATAGGACTTATGACGAGCCCATAATACTAACAAGCCGATTTGGTTTAAGGTGCACGAGGGCTTAGAAGTGCCTCAACTTGACCTCTTGATATCTAGTCCTAGGGCTTATGACAGGCCTAGAATGCGATTGAGAGTACGAGGACTTAGGAGTGCCTCAACTAGACCTCTTGATATCTAGCTATAGGACTTATGATGAGCCTATAATACTTTACTGGAGTTGTACGAAACTCGCTGCTTTGAGTGGTTGATTTGAGGATGGTTCTGGTTGTTGGTTGATTCAGAGTCGGGCCTCTCTGGTAGGCCATTTGATCCTTCACGAGGGACTTGAGGGTTGGGAATTTTCCTTTGGTGTCGTTGCCTTTGATTGCGTGAGTGTAGGGTTTGATGGGATCGGGTGATACCGAAATAATTGGATGGCTCCAGAGTGGGTGGTAGCCTTAGTATGGTTGCAGTAGTGTTTGGCAATTTTGTGTTGGATGTGATAGTTGAATGTTTTCTGTTGATGTGGCCCTTGACTTTGCAGTGTGGGACTCAAGTTTTGATTTTGTTTTTGATAGTCTAGCCCGACGTGTACTGTATAGTCTCGGGATATGGTAGGACTCTTGGCTCCAGAGTTCTGAGATGACTCCGGTATGGCTCCTGAGCTTTGTTCTGGTTTTTTGTGATTTTGTGGTCGGTTTTTGAATGGATGGTCTTTCGTGAATGAGTGATTGGGATCTCTGTGGTTTTGATATGATTGGATGGCTTCGATGTGATCAGATGGCTCTAACGTGATCGTATGACTCCGGTGCGGTCGGATGGCTCCGACATGATTCAAGACCCCATTGTGAGCAATGGCTTTGGGATGGTTGGTGGGTTTCGATTTGGATTGAGATTCTCGGGATGGTTGGTGGGTTTCTATTTGTTTTGGATTTTGAGTCGAATGATGGGTTGATGTGATTGGTGGATTGTGCCGTGTTTGACGTATTTTGATGTGGTAGATATTTTTTGTTGTGGTTGATAACTTCTTGGTCATGGATGGATGGCTTCAATCCAGTTATGACTTCAGGATTCTCTCATGATGGCTCCAGGATAGCTCGGGATGGCTCCGGGAAGGGCTACAAGTTGGCTCTATTTGGTGATAGTGAGGAACAAAGGGGGATTTTTCCTTTGAGATGGTCGCACCCTGGACGGGCTGCCTACGTACTCAATTTCGTATTGAGATCAGACCATATGTAGTTTGAAATTCTGCAGGCAAGGCCCTGATGACGAAATGGCTTCGACATGGATTTGAGGTGGCTCTTGTATTGTTCTCAGACTGTCGGGATAACCTCTGTGTAGTTCCAAGGATGGTTTAAATGTCGGATGATGGCTCCCGTATAGATCTAGCTTGGCTTTAGAAGCGGTGTCGATAGGGATTGAGTATGGTAGTGGATGGCTCCGGGATGGTCTTCGTGTGGCTCCGGATAGCTTTTGAATGGTTCGATGTAGCTTGGTGATAGCCCGAAATGGCTCCAAAGAGGCTAGATATAGCTCAATGATGGCCCGGGATGGCTCCGGTTGACATCAAAAGTTACGCTTCAACAACTGTAACTGAAGTTGACTTTCAGTGAGACTAGGTGGAGTTCTTACTAGTGGATGTTGAAAATGAAGTGGTTATGATGCATGCAAATACTAAATGCTAGAAGAGATGCAAAATGCATATGTAGTTTTTAGAGAGAAGGTACGGTCCTATCTCTATTAATATGAGGTTTACGAAAATAAGACATCTTCGGTTTGATCTTGAGTTATTATTGAACTGGAATGCGTGAATCACTTTCCTCTCATGGAGGGTGTGGGTCAATCTCTAGTGAGTATGGCCGTGTGTGCTAATGTCATGATGATACCTTTGATGCTTAGAGCAGTATTTTCCTGAGAATTTCTCTTCGAGGTTCTGAACTTTTCATTCCTTACAAATTCCTCACCTGCAATGGGGTAGGCTGATTATGATTTGGTAGTTTAATCGAAGAGTCACTCGCACTCTAAAGACCTTGTGAGATTAGGTCACACTCATTCGCTCGCGGTCCCCTTTGGTATGGTGGGACATGTTGATAACAAGTACGAAGCTTATGATTCATGTTTCAGATCCGGTACTTTTCAATTAACGCTCATTAACTTATGAGTCAGAAGTCTTTATTGGGTTGTAACGGGGCTGAAGGGTACGATGTATGTCACATGGGACGGTGGGATTTATTTGGGAGTGGTGGAGCTTTTGTGTAATAGAGGACGTGTTTCGCCTTTGCCATGGGTGGAATGATTAAATGGGTTTTTGATAACCTTTATTGGTTTCTTCAGGACATCATTGGTCCTTTTGGTTTGGATTTCTCCTTCTTGCCTCTTCTGGTGTACGATTTGAACTTTCTTCTCATTTTTGTGTTTTTGAAATTGCATTTTGCTCATCAACTTTCTCAAGCATTTTTTGCTTTGCATTTTGGGTTTCAGCTTCAAAGTTGCATTCACTTATTGATATTCTTGAACATTTTCGGCTTTCTTTTTGGTGTTTGGCCTTGGAGTTGCATTGACTCACTAATTTCTTTGAACATTTCATTTGTTGTTTTTGTGGAAGATGATGCGGAGGGACCATGGCTCCGGCTCCTTTGAGAACCTCTATTGCAAGGGCAAGTAAGTATATGTACGTGAGTTGGCATGTTGTGGAGTTCGCATAAAAGGTTTATCGTGAAAGGCTCAACGGGGCTCACTAAGGGATTATACACAGGGACATTAAAGCTGTTTGGTCTTATGGAGGTTTCTGATCCTAAGTGTCTCGTCATTCTCATTAGTCAATGATTGTTTTCTTACTATTCTCGAATCTTTACATGAATCATTGTTCATATCTTGCTATCGACATTGATCTCACTTTGAATCATGCCTCTCCATGTGCTGAAGGAAAGCACAAGTCGCTCATGGTTTTACCTTGATTGGCTCTCTCTACCTTCCCCCATCGCTCAATAGATTGTCCAAAACATTCATTTGAAATTCAAAGGAAAATACAGCTCTTCGCACACTACTCACTTGGTTTGTGGTGCCGATTTTGATTGGACCCTTGTATGAAATGACGGGTCAAGAGTTTAGTGATTCAGGCATTCTGTTCAATCAATTGCTCAAGATTTTCCCCAAAGACGTCGTTTCAATACGAGTGTATGCAGTACATATACCATGCAATGTGTTGTGGTAATATGGAACTACTATATACATATGATGCATGATATGTTAATGATGATGCAAAATAAATGATTTTGAATTTTGACTAGATGTTTTTTTGTTTGTTTTTTCTTGGATGCAATGCATGATCGGTAAGGCTTCACCTAGTCTCGCTTGAGTCGGTTCCAGTTGATAGTCCATGAAGCTCATCCCGTCACGATTGGCCTTGAAGGTGGTCTAGCTGTTGGGGTCGCTATCAGAGAAGTAGCTCTCGAGTGAGGTCGGGTTGGTGATTGGCTCCTAGATTTTGGATTTTAGGGAGTGACAACTCCCGCATGGTAGCCCCACGACATGGAAATGACTGCATCTTTTTTCTCTCAATCTGGTCACCGATGCCCACGACGATTCTGGATTTGGAAAAGGCTCGAGCTCCCGGTGTTCTCCACTATCCCTCTGAAGATTAGTTTTGGAGGTTGAGATATTGGGATGAAAGCTGGCGTGTGGTGTGGTGACAATGAAACACATGATTATGAAATTTTTCTGAAATGGACAGGACTTGTGCATGTTTGACAGATTTGAAGTGGCCGAGAATGCATGGACTTTTTATAATGAATGCAATGCATGCGGTTTATTTTGTGCTCAGTTGTATTTATTGGTATGTTTATTCAGGGGACGCCTTCTATAGATACCGTGAATTTTCACCCCATAAAGCAAATTTTTAAGAGTGATAAATAAAACGTGAAGGGTCGTTTTGTTTGTTCTTTTCCTTGAACAAGATGTGCATGCCAAAAGAAACCGAGTTTTAAAAACAATTTTGAAAACTCGTGTTTTCGAAGCGGTGGATTTTCTCAATGGATTTTGACGCTTGGTCATTCGCAAATACAATAGGGAGTAGGGAACCCTATACACATTGATCTAAATAAACTCAAAGGGAGTGTATAAGCCTATACATGTAGTCTATTCGGAAATGGATAAGAGAGAAAAGAATCATAGGAGAAAACCTATACATCATCAATCCTAAAAGGTCATTAAAAGGGGGAGTTTTGAGCTATCGGGCTTCTAACTGACTGCTCATGCTCAGGCTTCTAGTTGGCTGCTCGTTCGTCTTTGGGCTCTTGATTGGCTGCTCGCTCGAGTTCATACTGTTGCAGTGAAGTGGAACCACTAACAAGCAACGCGAGCTGGTGTTCCTCTGATTATTTACATTTTTGGACTTGACATTTGCTTGACTGTGGTCGGGCTTTATGTGTTTCGATTTGTTCTACGGGTTCGTGTTCTTCTGGTTTCCGACATTCTTGAACTCGAATGGCCGTTGATAGTCTTCACGTTGCCGGACTCGGGTTAGTGCAACTCTGATTTTGTATTTGAACGGTTGGTGTTGGTCTTCATGTCGCTCGGCTAGCTCCACAGGCAGGTGCGCCTCTAGCTTTTGGCTTGAATCATGCTGCTCCACTTGCTCTAACGAGGAAAATGAGGGGCATTTTTTGAGAAAGGAAAGGTGAATGATCGAGCACAAAACCTTTGTGAAAAATTCACCACTTTCGTGAAAACACGAAATGACTAGTACGCTCCACGGTAATGACCGCTGCTCTTGAAGGTGGGTTGAACTTCAAAAATAGCGGGTCACAATATGGGGTAAATCATTTATTTTGGAATACGTTTGTGAAAATCAATTTTAAAAAGTGTTGTTTTAAAATTCGTTTGTGAAAAGTAGGTTTTTTGAAATCTATTTAAAAAATTTCTTGGAACAACAATTGTGAGAAAGATTGTTTGAAAATCATTTGTAAGTAGTAGATTTTTGAAATCTATTCTTTGCAAACCGTCTGACAAAGTTTGTTTTCTGGAAGACTTTGATTGAAACCGGTATTGAAAACTGTTTTGGAAATAACAATTTTGAAAATCATTATTATTTGAAATCATTAAAGATGGACGACTTTGAAGATATTTCATTAGAGTGTGACATGATTCATTTTTTTGGTTTTTGCTAATTTTTGAAACGTGATCACACATAGATGTAAGTGCAAAATAAAAATCGTGGTTGATTTTATGTGGAGTTGAGTGTGAATGATTAGGATAATCACCTTCCAGGTCAATCAATGCTTCCATACCACCGGGGGAACCGTCGTCCCTTCACTGTTCATCTCTCGGGATTTATCTCTGTTATGCCTTGTGGGGCACGTCATCAAGAAAGTCCGGAGTGCTTAAGTTCGAAAGGTCAGGATACCCGAAGTGATACAGTCACACGAGCCACGGCCGGGGATTATCACAACATACTCACTTTTCAGGAAACTTGGGGAAGAACTGCATGGGGTCCGGTCTCCCCTCGTCTGCACGATAAGGTGTGTCTAAAGTCCAAATTATTCGCTGACTACGCAATGTCATGTATGGGTATCTGTAAATACGGGATCCTCCATGAATTTGTAGCACGACATCGGGCTTTAAAGACACCCGTGGTGCAGAGGATGCCTGGAGAACAGAGCCCATGCAATCTTCAGGGTAAGGCAAAGGGTGGTTAGACAGACGGCATACGAGGGAGCAACTACCCATAAAACCCATCCTAGACACTGGATAAGGCAGCTGGACACTGAAGGCTCATAGCTTACTATATGCTGGCTGTGACTCGAAAAGGTGTTTGAAAGGATCCTGAGTTGTTTCAAGGTGTAGACAACTACGACCATACCACCTCGTGGGCTTATTCCTTAGCTACGAAGGACCCATACTCAGAGGGAATCAATTGTGGACCAATTGTTAATCCCGACCGTAGATAGTAAGGGTGACACAGAGGAACACATGTCCTAAACTACCAGATGCAGCAATGGGTTTGCTCCTTTCTACGAAGGCCCCATTTACAAAAACCATAAATAAGCAATTAAAATATATTATGTCATGTATGAAGAGCAGTCTACATAAGACAGTAAACACACAATAGTAAACAGAAGTGAAGCATGCAAAGGTCGAAGCACACATGTGGTACTTAAGGCCAATCTCAAACTCTAAACTTTTGTCCTAACTATCCTCTCAGAGCACACTCTAAGTGTGGAGTAGAGTAATCCTAATGGCTTTTGAATGAATCTTTTGGAGGTTTTGAAAGAAGCGGGGAAGTCCCAAAAATTTTGAATGGAGTTCAGTCTTCCTTGAGTTTGAGAAAAACTTACTCAAGTTTTCCCCAGCAGAGTCGCCATTCTATGGAGGGTGATTTTTCGGTATGAGGGGGTCTATTAAAATATGGTCTAACTAAGAAGTCTAGATCCTGGGAATTTGCCATTCTTTTTTTTGATCAGAAAACGGAGGCTATTAGCCTTCAACTCTTATTGCAAACCAAGAGTTTTTGTCCTCTAGAATTAGAGGGCCAATACAAGGGGGAGGGTTCTCTAAGATATGAAAACTCATAGAGACACCCAACATAGACTTAGCTAACCTATCAGCCACAACATTACAATTACGTGGTACAAATAACACATTGTTGTCCTGCTCAGAACTCAAGAGCCTTCTGCTTTCATCTACTAAGGGCTTCAAAGGGTGCGTACTGGAACAATCCTTGAAGAACTCTACTAATTGCATCGAATCTGAGAAGATTCTAACATTACTCAGTCTTTTGTTGCGGACCAGCCTGCTCACATACACTAGAGCCATTATCTCAGCATGCAGCACACCACGCTGCCCAAACGAAGCTCCAAATCCTAGCATCCAGTCACCTTGAGAGTCTCTAAAAGCTCCACCAGCAGCAGCATATTCTGAACCAGGAACAACAGATCCATCAATAGTAATGATAATATATTGGTTACTTCTAATGTAATAGAGAAACTCCCTGTTATTTGAATGAGCATTGCTGTTGGCGCTGTTCCATGTAGCCGAGATGCTGCTAGCATTAAATCTAGCTATTTTATTCTGCCTGCAAGTTAATACCACATTCCTGAAAGGAAGAAAGCGCCTATTCTCCTTTCCAAAAACCTTATTGTTCCTCCAGGACCACAGTAGATGACACAATAGGAAACACCATTTTAGAGCTAATATTAATCAAGAGCCGGTTCCTCTGTTGGATGATTCCTTTCAGCCATTCCTGTAAATCTAAACCAAAAAAATGCGTTTGCTTGTTATGAAAAATCAGATTTGACCAGATGCGCTTGGCAACAATACAATCCCTCAAGACATGCAGAATAGTTTCCTCCTGACCACATAAGTGGCACAAGCTATCTGCAGTGAAGCCCAATCTAGCCCTCCTAGAGTTTGTCATAACCTTGCCAAGTACAATTCTCCAGAGGAATAGCTTCACTTTTTCCCGGACCGGAAGTTTCCAGATAGTAGAAAATATACTAGGAGCAGCATGATCCATCACATGACTATTACCTGTAAGTAAACCATAAGCAGACCTAACATTGTATTCCCCTTTATCCTCAGGATACCAGGAGATAAAATCAGGCCCTTCATTAGGAAAAACAGAAAACTTCTTGATTAGTTCCAAACAGTAATCAGGCAATAAATCAGAGAACTTATTCCACAGCCAACCCCTATCTAAGTCCCAAAAATTATCAATCGTACTATCACGATCACTCAAAGGGACCACATTAGTAACCTTGGACAACAAATCAAAGTTCCCTACCCAGCAGTCCTTCCAGAAGCGTATAGTCTTACCATCACTTAAAATCCACCGCATCCCTTCCCGAAGTAAAGGAGCACATTTCTGAACCCCTTTCCAGGTTGGAGAGCAGCGATTAGTATCGGGATTAAGGTATTTTCGTTTCAGGATCTTATAGCAAAGCCGCTGAGAGCTACTAGCCAAGTTCCATATTATTTTGCCAAAACAAGCAACATTCATAGCTTTAGACTCCCTAAGCCCAAGACCACCTTTCTGCTTAGGCCTACACATGGTACTCCAGCCTACATCATGCAATTTCCTAGTTTCGGAGTCATGCCCCCAAATAAAATCCCTGCACATTTTATCAATTTTATCACAAGTTTTAGCAGGAAGCAGTTGGCATTGCATAGAATGTATGGGTATAGAGGAGACACAACTTTTTACCAAACAGATACGGCCAGCCATTGATAAAGTTTTACTCTTCCACCCAGCTAGTCTATCTCTTACCTTAGAAAGAATTAAATTTTGTGACTGGGGGTTAGATCTACCCTGTTTTAGGAACACCCCAAGGTACTTACCAAAGTTCCTGGTAACCGGCATCTTGGACTCCCGACTAATTATGTCAGCTTTTTCCCGAGACACGTTATTAGAAAGGAGAATCGAAGATTTTTTAAAGCTAACAGCTTGTCCAGACATCCGATAAAACTCCTCCAAACATTCAATCATGACAGAAACTTGATTAATTGAAGTAGTACCAAATAATACAAGATCATCTGCAAAGAAACAGTGGGACAAGGAAGTTCCCTTCTTCCCCAAAGCTGCTGGTTTCCACTCTTTTCTAACCACCTTCCTATTAATTAATTGTGAAAATCTTTCCATACACAACACAAAAATATAGGGAGAAAGAGGATCCCCCTGCCTAACCCCTCTACCAGCACCAAAAGAGTTCGAGATATTCCCATTCCAACTAATCTGAAAGGAAACATAAGTGATACAATCCAAGATGGTGTATTTCAGATTATCAGGAAGGTCCAAGCAAGATAAGGTATCTTCAATGAATTTCCAAGATAGCCTATCATAAGCTTTAGCCAAGTCAGTTTTCATGGCTACAATACCCTCTCTAGCCTTAGTTTTCTGCATAAAATGGACTACCTCTTGAACTAGGATGATGTTTTCAAAGATGCTTCTACCGGGAACAAAGCTGGTTTGGCTGTCCGAAACCCAAGATGACATATAAGGCTTCAGCCTATTGGCTAAAGCTTTAGCAAATATCTTGTATTGGACTTGGCATAGAGAGATTGGTCTGAACTGAGACACAGTAGTAGGCTGTTCAGTCTTGGGAATAAGGACAAGGACTGTTTGGTTGACAACAGGATTGATTTTCTGATTTTGTAGGCAGTCTTGGGAAAAAGATAACACCGAAGAGGACATGATGTTCCAGAATTTTTGGAAAAAACCAGCAGGAAATCCATCCTTACCTAGAGCTTTAAAAGGTTTCATGCTCTTTAAAGCTTTAGTTAGTTCCTCTAAGACAAAGGGCTTAGCAAGGTCCTCTTTCTGCTCTCTGGACAGGGACCTAAAATCATGCTCCATAGGGCTACAAGAGGGCCCATCATCAGCCTGAAATAATGATTCAAAATGATGCACTAATATATTTTCAATTCTATCTTCTTCTAACACCCAATTCCTATTACTGTCCAGGATTTTCTTTATAGAATTCCTTTGCCTCCTAACTTTAGTTTTAAGATGAAAATAGGCTGTATTCCTATCCCCAAGAGTCACATGTTGATCTCTAGATTTTTGGAACCACAAAGCTTCCTCACTCTGTAACCAAGTGTCCAGTTCCTTGGTAAGGGAGGATTCCAATCCTCTAAGGTGCCTACCCCTACCTTCATCCACAGCTCTCTGGATACCTCTTAATCTAGCCTCTATTCTTCTTTTGTTCCAGATTTTATGACCAAAAACAGACTTATTCCAGGTTCGGAGGAAGACTTTAAGATCTTCAAGGGAGTCAAACAAGGATGATCTATCATTCCAATTCTGCATCACAGCTTGATTAAAGTTTGGGTGAGAGAACCAAGCAGCCAGGACTTTAAAAGAAGTATTTGGGTTCCTCCGTTGAGTAGAACTCAGTCTAAGGATAATGGGACTGTGATCAGATGCAAACCTAGGGAGTACCTCTACATGCGCCTCAAGAAAATTAATGTTCCACTCAAAAGAAGCAAGAACCCTATCTAGGCAGGCACTTTGGGTACCGTTGGACCAGGTGAACCGATTACCATGAGTACTAACAACCAATAACCCACGCTTATGCACCCAATCTACAAATCTCTTATTAATACCAAAATTAGCAGATGAAGAGCAGTTCCTATCAAAAGGGAACAGAGTGGCATTAAAATCCCCTCCCAGAATCCACGGATCCCGGTGAGAAAGATTAGCATTGTCAATACAATCCCAAAGTTGGTTTCTTAAAACAGAATTTGGACTCGCATATACAGAAGTCATCAAAAAAGAACAGGTACCACATCTAATTCTGCAATGAACAAACTTAGAGTCGCTAAGCAGGATATCAATCTCCACAGGTTTATTCCATAATAACCAAATTCCCCCTCTAAATCCTACAGCATCAACCCGAAACCTTTTATCAAACCCAAGTTTGGAACACACCAAATCCGCAGTTTGTCCACTTATACGAGGTTCAAGGAGAACAACAATATTAGGATGACAAGAAGCAATCAGATTGCGCATTGCCCTATGAAAACTAGGCTTCAAAGCCCCTCTAACATTCCAGAAAATAATCCTCTGAATCATAACTTATGGACAGAAAGAAACCTTACGTACCTCCCTTACAAGTTTTGGGGCCCAGTCCCGTTGCAGGTGGAAGTCTTCTTCGGCTAGTTTCAACATCCATGTTGCTTAATGAGACGGTTTTCTGAGGGTTCCTTGCATCAGGTGTGTGTCCCAAATTAATCATATCAATTCTAGCTCTAACTTGATTGCCTCTACTCAGATCGCACCTTGTCTCAACTCTACCTTGATTAGTATCATTTCTGATCTTACTCCGACTGTCTTCTGTGTGTTTATCTGACACCACATCAGAAAGTACCTCACCATCCACAGACTTTCTAGAACTCCTCTTTGAACTCACCTCCTGCGGCTTTAGATTGAGATTCACTTCTAAGGATTGTCTCTACTATGACCGGACTCTTCTTTCTGACATCATTTAACTTCGCGTCCACTGCCACTGTATCATCCAAGGGACCATACCTTGAGGTTGACGGGTTTCGATTCCTGCTGGGAACACTAGGAGCCACTGTGGTAATACGATTTCTTCTGGAAGTGTTTTTCTTCTTGGGGACCATCCACTCCCGTAATCGTCTAGCACATGCTGCTTCTGTTCCTCCTTTTGTTCTTGAACTAGTCGGACTCCCTCCTCCTGGTGGATCTCGCCCTCCTCACTTAAGAACGGGCAAGAAGATTCCTTATGGCCGTAACACCCGCATTTAAAACATACCAGATGAAGGCCTTCATATTCAATCTTCATAATTCGGTTTCTGAATCGGTATTTAGATAACAGAGGTTTCATGAGATCGACTTCTATGGCCACACGGGCTAATTGTGTTTTCCCAAAACTAGACGGGGTTAAATACACCTTTTTGACTTTGCCAACTTTGGATCCCACAATAGTCAGAAATTCTTCATTATAGTACTCACTTGGGAGTTCCGGAAATCTGACCAGAACTTCGAGGGACGCTAACGCCTCCGATTTGGGGTTAAAATTCGGTCTCCACCGCCTGATTGAAAGATAGTGATCCATCACCGGCCACAATCCCTCTGTCATCACGAAATGGAGATCCTCTTGGTTTGAGAAGATAACCGTGAAGAAACCATTACTTAATTCGTTCATGGAGAAGTCGCCTAGTAGATTCCATCTACGCATCAGCCTATCCTTCAAGATTTGCATAGGAATTGACTTGCCCAGCAATTTTACTATAATCGCCTTTTGCCACGGTTCCCTGAATCTCCGCTTCTGGTCTCTCGAGAGTGTGATAGAAGGGCACTTCGGATCGTCTTCTTCTGATAGTTCAGCCTCGTCATCTGAAATCTCCTCTAAATCCTCAAAAATCTGCATCTCCTCATCATCCGACTTACCAGAAGTCACGTTCTTGAAGGATTTCCTGTGCGACACAGGCCCCGACATTCCCTGGTCGCCCCCATTATCACCTTGGAACACCAGATTGTTCGACTCCCCAGAAGTAAAAGCGCCATTGCTACGTAGTTTCTTTGCAACTTGTTCCGCTCCTTCCA
The DNA here is from genome assembly GCA_023374045.1 of Limonium bicolor. Taxonomy (NCBI): domain Eukaryota; kingdom Viridiplantae; phylum Streptophyta; class Magnoliopsida; order Caryophyllales; family Plumbaginaceae; genus Limonium; species Limonium bicolor. The sequence goes on along the minus strand of CM041778.1, from coordinate 4,850,672 downwards.
TCGAGCAACCAAAATAAAGAAAGAACTCCAGAAACCTAACTATCAGACACAGTCGGAGAGGATACCTCATCAGTCGCCGCTTTCGAAAGTAATCCGCACCGAAATCGAGTGCTTCGTCCACCACTAGCAAGCAAATGCCGACCCCTTTCTTGCACCTACACAGAGCTTCTTCGAGGAGAAGAAGCCCTAGAATCTCAAGGAAGGGAGAAGCGCGTCACGACGCGTTCTAACTTCATCGTATACCTACTAAATCGTCCCACATGTGTGCTTCGACCTTTGCATGCTCCCCTTTGCCATTCTGTAGAGGGTGAAAACCCGTTATTCTTGGCATCCCTCAAATACCTACTAAATCGTCCGTCTTTCCCAGAAAGCATAAAGAGGAGTGCAAGTGTGCACTACACCCCTCTCGATGGGCTCCACGCAGACTTATGCCCTAAGGGCGGAAATTGACTAGAGTCGCCACCTAGTTTGACCTAAGATACTAGGAAGGGAAGGAGGGTTCTAAGAACCATTGGTTAACTATGAATTTATTGCCTATGAATGGGGCTTATCTGGTCATACTAGAGATTCTGTGTGGGTTCACACTGGGTTACACCCCTTAGAAGTGGCAACGACCATGACTTCGGATTGGTGCCCGAGGAAACCTCGGTCTTCAATTGTCGGGATGCCTTCTTTCAAAACCTTATTAGAGAGATTCAATTAAAATCCAAGGATAGGATTAGGATGAGAAGGAAGAGAGAGGGGATGAGGCGAGCTTTTCTGCCAAGCTAGCGCCAAGAGGAAGAAGTGGTGAATTCGGATGAGTATAGAATGAAGATTTGGGAAAAGTCTGAGGTTGAGTGAATGAACGAGACTTAGAGTCTGATGGTTTGAAGTTCGTGGGAGCCGAAGAAGGTTTAAGAGTTTCGAGAGGTATGAAGAAACCTTAGGGAGGGAAAGGGGTTTTTTGTTTGGAATGGGGTCGCACCCTAGATGGGCTGCCTACGTACTCAACTCCCTGTTGAGATCAGACCTTACGTAGTTCACGTATTTTGAGAGGTTAGTCTGTGAGACGCTCGGGTCTATGAGACATTTGGGATGTTCATGTAGTGGGAAGTATGGGATATCAACGTCTGCGAGACACTCGGGTCTGTGAGACGTTTGAGTCTTAAAATAGTTGAGAGATTGAGATGTTAAAGTCTATGGGGCGCTCGGCCTACGAGACTTTTTGAAGTGATTTGGAGTTTTGGAAGTTTTGATGTTTGTGGGGTTTGAAGATATTTGAGGTGTTTGAGATTTAGAAGGGTTTAGAGTTTTGAGAAGTTTCAGGTTTGGGATGCTAGTCTGTGAGATGCTCTGGTCTGTGAGACGTTTGAAACCTTGAGATGTCAAAGTTTGAGACGCTTGGGTCTGTGAGACACTCGGGTCTGTGAGACGCTCAAGTCTGTGAGACATTTGAATCATTGGAATGACAAAGTCTGTGAGACGCTTGGGTCTATGAGACATTTAGAGTGTAGGGGAAATTGGAATGAAATTTGAAATTGAAGTTGAATTGATATTGAATTAGATTTGGGATTGAATTTGAATTTGATTCAAAAATGAAATTGAATTGGAATTGAAGTTGAATTGAATTTGAATGAATTTTGATTTGAATTGGAATTGAGTTTGAATGAATTTGGATTTGAATTGAATTGAATTTTAATGAGTTTAGAATTGAGATGAATTTTAATGAGTTTGGAATTGAGATGAATTTTGGATTGGTTTGGAATTGAGATGAATTGAAATTGTATGCCAAATTTGAACTAGTAGGCCAAGTTTGGGCCTTGGAAAAGTGGCTGAAACGGGCTTTGACATTTATGCCGAACTGGGCCTTGAAATATGGGCCAGAATGGGCCTTGAAATGTGGGCTGGAATGGGCCTTGAAGTGTGGGCTGGAATGGGCCACAAAAATTGGGTCGAAGTTGCCTTGGAGAATGGGCTTGATTTTAAACCCGATATGGGTTGAGATTTGGACCGAAATGGGCCTTGTGATTTGGGTTCAATTTAGGATTTGAGAATTGGGCCAGTTGGGATTTTGGTTTGTTCCCCGAATTGGGCTTTAAATTGGGCTTCAATTGAATTTGATTATTGGGCCTCAAACTGAAATGATTGTTGGGTCTCAAATTGGATGATTTGAAGTTGGAATTGACATTGAATTGGAATGAATTTTGGATTTTGTATGAAGAGTGAGTATGAGAGGGATTGATTGGGAAAGTTTGATGAGTCAGTATGAGAAGGATTGCTTTGAAAGAGTGTTTGATGAGTATGAGAGAGATTGATTTTGTAGTGTGTTTGATGAGAGAGTGTGAGATTGATTGATTTTGTAGTATGTTTGATGAGAGAGTGTGAGAGATTGATTTTGTAGTGTGTTTGATGAGAGAGTGTGAGAGATTGATTTTGAAGAGTATTCGATGAGAGAAATCGATTTGAAATTGAATTTTTGGGCTGAATTTGGAATTGAATTTTGGGTTTTGAATTGGATTTTATTGGTTGAAACGAATCATTGGTTGTGAGTTTTATTCTGACAATTATGGATTGTTTGGAAAATTTTATAAATGAAGGGCATTCCCACCGACCAGACTCTACGGCCCGTTTGAGTGAGAAACATCCCCGGACCTAGAAGCTTTTCTAAACTGGACTTGATATGTCCAGAAATAAGTGGGTAAGTCTAAAGGCTATTCTATGGCCACCTGTTCTAATCTTGTTCAGCTAACTATATCAAACTCAAATGAAAGTTATGGAAAATATCAACAACAATACAAATAGCACATGCTCGATACTTACACGAAAAATATGAGAAACGTCAATAGACATACAAAATAGCACACGCTCGATACTTAAATGAAAGTTATGGAAAATATCGACAGACATACAAAATAACACATGCTCGATTAGACAGAAAGATTTCAAAAAAATCACAATAACGAAATGATATCATCTGTAACACCCCATCCAAAGCCTATCGTGGTTATCGCAAACTGAACACTTAATCGAATACGTCGCAGCGGAAATAAATAACACCTGGACCTTGCCACGGTCTGATCGTTAGAATATACCGGCTTAACGTTTACAATACTTATCCAAAACACTTATCCAACTCAAAACATCACATTCACAATACCACAACCAACCGAGTACTAGTATCTTAAACATAATCTCAAACTTACATCAGTTTAATATAAACAGTCGGGTGCACAGGCGCAACCCGAACTCAAAATAAATCCCACCCTAAGTCTAACCGCTCCTACTCTCGTAGTGCGTCCTCATGGGTCTCTTACCTGCAAGTGTAAAAATAGCCCCCGAGGGGGTCAGCACGAATGCTGGTACACCCTCTCATGGCCCCCAAGCTAACGGGGCTACGACGACTAATTGTCGATAGCATGGAAATTGATTACATACACAAGCATAATATGAAGTGCAATAACAATAACCACAGATGAACATATATAGTTCACAAACAATGAACGTCTCAAGCGTTCCCTTATCAAGTGGGTTAGTAACCCCCTCCTTAGTCCTCATTTCCTTAATCTCATTTCCTTACCTTACCTTAATCTTAATCTTAATCTCAGTATACAAACCTTTCCTGGAAGGGATTGGTTGTAGCTTAATTCGAACCTGGGATTTAGGTGATCCCACCGCACCATCTTAATGCCACCTACTCTGGACGGGAGTCCAGCGTAGCTGAGCCGGCAACCGGCCCTAGGCTACAAGTCCGAAGACAAGTCCTTAAGCGGAGGGCGGATCTGATTCAGATACCGTCCCCCTTTTTCCTTAGCATGCATGACCGGAGATCGGTCCCGGGTTTCCTCACTCAAGTTTCAGTTAGTAGACATCTTAAACACCATGTGCTAGCTAAGCCTTAACGGGCATTAACCAACAACATCAAACTTAACTCTTATTCTTAACTCAGTAAGTACTAAACTTGGTTAGTAACCATCTCAAGTCTCGCGGGTTAGTGTAAAGATAACACAAACACAACGAGAATAAATATAACCGGTTGCATGCTTTATCTTGTTTTAGTCATAGCAATTAAACAGATAACCACAAGCCGAGGGACACCTCGTTAGCAAGCAGGTCACAAGAAAGATTGTACCGTTCACCGTCGACGATCGTTTGGTTTATCTCCTTCCAAGTCCCAATTCACAAAGCCTAGAACATTGATTCAGTTTTAGGTTATTTCAATCCAACTCAATAGAATTTCTTAACTTTCCAACATCAACTTTTACCCATTGTTTTTCACTAAGCCTTATGGTTTTTAACTTGACTCCTAAGTGCATCATTTCCTCATTATTACACTTACTCTCCCACTTAATGACCATCACACCCACCAAACAAGTCCTTAACAATCTCATAACATCCATACTTAATTATCCCCATCATTTCCTAACCTTAAACAAGGTTTTTGGTCCATACAGTGGCCTGTCCGAACTTGTGTCCGGACTTCCCAAGTTCGGACACAAGTCGAGACTCAAAACTGAAAACAGACGCCTGTCCGAACTTGTGTCCGGACTTCGGAAGTTCGGACATGGGTCGAGGAAAATTCAAAGTAGAAGCAGACACGTCCGAACTTGTGTCCGGACTTCCAAAGGTCGGACACAAGTCGAGACTCTGAAAATTTTCACGCAACAGGGCTTGTCCGAACGTCCATGTCCGGACGGATGTTCGGACAAGGCAAAACACTCATTTTCTAAGCCTTCAAACACTTAACCAATTTTCACCAAACTCCTCCTAAACCTCCATAATGTCTTCTAACTTCATTTGGTACATTTACACCCTCATACAACATCCCACAAAACTCATTTTCTATCTCCTTAAACACTTACTCACTTCATACCAAAATTCCTACACTTATGATATTTTCTCCTTGGTTTTCTAAGTGGTGTTTCATACCTATGACAGCCACTATGCCAATAATGTTCCCTCACTACTACACACATCATCTCCCAAGCATCTTTTCTTGCGCTTTCCAAGGTTTTCCTTAAATTCTAAACTCTAGTTTCTATCTAAATCATCTCAAAATTTCACACTTAATCACACCAAACTTACCAAGGTTTCCTAGCTTCCTTTATCAACATTTACCTAAGTCCTAAATACTCAAATACATTCTCTTGATTCCTAAATCCTTCATAGTAATGCCTAAGTCATTAAAACTCATTAAACACCTTAAACTCACCCTTTTTCATCGAGACAACCTCTAAAACTTCCTAGTACTTCCTTAGTCATGAAATCTCCTTAGAATATCTTAAACACTTAAGTTCTCCTTTAAATTTTGCCATGGGTTCTCTAGTATATAGTACCTCCTAACATGGTTTTTCTCCATCAAACAACCAATACCCCAAATTCTCATCACAACACCTTAACACACAATCTACACTAAAACTTCACCACATCATCATATATTGCTTAAACTCAAAATGCTTGGCACTTAGGCCCTTAAATGACAATAATCTTAACCACTGAATTTCCACATATATTTGCCTTCAACCTGCGAATACACTCAACAAGGCTCCCATTGAAATAAAATGCTTCTTGTAATTCATTTCCACATTGTTTTAACTATCTCTTCTTCTCATTTGCTCTTTAGTCAAAAGTTCACAAGTATAGTCATTGTTTCTTCTAGGTTTTATAACACCTTCCCAATATAAACTCTACACTAAACTCATCATATACCTAAATCCCATTCCCTTAAACAACAAGACATCTTAAGGTAAGTAATTTACCTTGTTCTTTTACAAGCTTAAAAAGCTTTCTTCCTTAGGTTTTTCTTTGTTCAATCTCGGTCACCAATGTGTATCTCCTTGCCAATGTTCTAACCAATATCCAATGACTCCAATGAGTACTAGATAACACATTAACCCTAAGGAACAAACCCTAGGTTAAAATATGCTTTAAGGTATTAATGTGATTGTTTTACCTTGGTTTCTCAAGACAAACTTGGATATGAAGCAAGAAGGACCTCCTCTCTCCTTTGAAGAGTAGAAACAAGCTAGAACAAGGCATAAACATGGAGTCCCATGAGCACTAATTTTCGGACATGTGAAGAAAATGGTGGAAACCTAGATTTTCTTACACTTTCTTTACCTTAAGAGAATGGAGATGCCAATGGAGTCTCCAAACTTGAATTTCCTCCTCTAATGGTGGTTTGACTTGGCACCAAAATGAAGCTCTTGAAGTTTTGAAAAGATAGAAAGAAGGAGCTTGAGCTAACTAAGAAGAGTATGTATTTTGTTTTGGATTTGGAGCTAAAATGAGTAAGATGTGACCAAGGAAGATGGAGCTTTCATGGAGGTTGAGTTCTACGTGAATGGAGAAGGGAGAGAGCAGCTCAAACCGTGGGAAAACAAAGGAGAATGAAGAAGTGAGGAGAGAGAACTAATAAAGTGTGATATTTATGTAAAAGGTGAATAGTGCTTTTACTTTAAACTCTCATTTGCTTTCTTATTTGCTTAATGACTCATGAAGGTGGTGACTCACCTCCTAAGAAACCGGCCCCCTTTTATAATGAGGGTAATTAAGTCTTTGTTGACCAAATGTCTCACTTATATAGACTTATGTTATAAACTAGCTTAATTAATTCACTATTCACCAAAACAAGGCACATTGTTGTGAAATTTTTGATTTCCCATTGATATAGACTTCCAAATGTGATACTATATAGTACACATGTTAATTAAGAGTAATGATGGACATTTAGCCATTCAAAACTCATTTACAAGACAATTTTTCAAAAACGTGCTTTAAGACTCCTTAAAGCACATTTTGTGTTTTAACTTGTTTTCAAGCTTGGTTTTCTTTGGTAATTGATTTAAAATGACCATTAGGATATTACTAAGGTCTTAGAACAATATTTGGGTACTCTCCCAAGTCTCTCCAAGCTTAGAGCACGTTTTTGTTAAAACTGCTCTTTTGGTGTTTCCTTATATTTTTTTGATTAGAAATGTTTCTTAATGTTTCTAAGGCATTATTTAGCCTCCTTATATCTTAGTTTATCATTTAAACACCATATCTAAGTTTGGGGTATTTCAATCTACCCCCCTTAAAAGAACTTTGTCCTCAAAGTTCACACATGTGCTTAACCATTCACGGTACACAGTTCTCTTAATCTTAATACCACATCTTATATTCACATTCATACATCTCAAGACTCAAAGGTCAATCTCAAATACAATACATAAGTATTATACATAACTCAAACTTACACCGAAGTGTAGCAACTTACACAAATTCACATCTTAAACAACCAAACAAACGACAAACATGATCGTTTCCTAACTCAAAAGCGAGGAAGCTCTACCCCCCTTAAAAAGGGGTACGCCCCGTACCCTATACAGACGATCTAGTCAGTAAATAAAGAAGGGTACTTCGCCCTCATCTTATCCTCTAATTCCCACGTGGCCTCTTCGACATCCTGGTTAGACCAGAGAACCTTCACCAGTCGCACTGACTTGTGGCGAGTGTCCCTAGTCTTACTGTCCAAGATTCTCTGAGGAGTCTCCACGGATCTCATATTTGGTTCTAAAGTCAACCTCTCAGGTTCTAACACATGGGAGGGGTGGTGCATGTATTTCTTTAGCTGTGAAACATGAAAAACATCATGCACTTTACCCAGCTCAGCAGGTAAATTCAACCTGTAAGCAACCGGGCCCACCCGCTCCGTAATCTCATAAGGACCAACAAATTTCGGGCTTAATTTGCCCTTCTGCCCAAACCTGAATACACCCTTCATCGGTGAACTCGCAGAAATACCTGGTCGCCCACTGCGAACTCCAGGTCCCGTCGTCGAACATCAGCATACGACTTCTGCCTATCTTGAGCAGCTTTCATGTTCTCCCTGATTTGCTGAACTTCAGCCTTAACTTGTTCTAAGTACTCTGGTCCTATAATGACCGTCTCACTCGACTCATCCCAGCAGAGCGGTGTACGACATGGTCTACCGTACAACGCTTGAAAAGGTGCCATCTTGATCGAAGCGTGATAGCTGTTGTTGTATGAAAACTCGATCAGATGCAATCTGTCAATCCAACTGCCCTGGAAGTCTAAGGCACATGCTCTCAGCATGTCCTCGAGTGTCTGAATAGTACGCTCAGTCTGACCATCTGTCTGAGGATGGAACGCGGTACTCAGTTGAGTTCTGTACCCAACGCTTCTCTGGTAGCTCTCCAGTACCTCGAAAGGAATCTGGTATCTCTATCTGACACTATGGTCTTTGGTATGCCGTGATGTCTCATGATTTCTTTCTCAAATAACTCAGCTAATTTGGTCACCTTCCAAGTATCCTTCATCGGTATGAATCGGGCTACTTTGGTAAGGCGATCCACCACCACCCATATCATGTTGAGACCTCCCCTAGCAGGTGGAAGCCCAACTACGAAGTCCATGGAGATATCATGGAACTTCCACTCCGGAACTGGCATCGACTGTACCATTCCGCCCGGTCGTCGGTGCTCGAATTTCACCTTCTGGCATGTGAGACACCTCAAGACGAACTCGGTAACATCTGTCTTCATCCCCGACCACCAGAAGTATCTCTTCATGTCTTTATACATTTTAGAGGCTCCCGGATGGATGGAAACTGAAGAACAGTGTGATTCTCTAAGTATACGGTCTTTCAGATCCGTGTTGCCTCGTGGTATGCATAATCGGCCCTTAAGTCTGATCAGATCATCATCATGAAGTCTGAAGTCGTATTTCTGACTCTCAAAGGTACCATCTGTCAGCTTCTGTCTGACCTCTCTCATATACTCATCTGTCCTCTGAGCCTCTCGCACCTCATCAACCAAGCTGGAGAAAGAAACTAGCGAATGGAGTGAGTGTGCTCGACGGCTCAGGGCATCTGCTACAACATTGGCCTTCCCCTCTTTGTATTGGAGGTCAATGTCATAGTCTTTCAGAAACTCTAACCATCTCCTCTGTCGAAGATTTAACTCCTTCTGAGTGAATATGTATTTCAAACTTTGTGATCGGTGTAGATCGTGACACTAACCCCATATAAGTAGTGGCGCCATATCTTCAAAGCGAAGACTACAGCTCCCAGCTCTAAATCATGTGTGGGGTAGTTCTCCTCATGTTTCTTCAACTGGCGTGAGGCATATGCCACCACCTTGCCATGTTGCATGAGCACGCAACCCAG
>CM041778.1:4813983-4841024 GCA_023374045.1 Limonium bicolor | reverse complement strand
TACCCCCTCCTGTTCATATGCGTCGTTTTACAACTAGGGGTGAGCATTTGGATAATTCGGTTAACCGAAATCCAAATTGTAAAAAAAAAATTGGATTTCGGTTCATTCGGGTTTTAACCGAATTATCCAAATTTTGATCAAAACCGAATTAATCGAAATCCAAATTATCCAAAATCCGAATTTTTTTTAAGTTGAAAACCAAAAACCGAACTGAAATCCAAAATTTCCTTCAATTCGGATTTCAATTAACCGAAAATCGATTTTATAAATTGGATTTCAGTTAACCGAATTTAAAAAAAAACGAACACATTTTTTTGTTTCATGTTCAGCATCAGCAACAGTAATAACCATAAGCTGCTAGAAAATTGTGAATTCCCTAGTTGCCAATTCATCACAATAGACAGAGAAACTCACTCAAACATTAGACTAGTAACATCAAACTAGGGGTGAGCAGCGATGAACGATGTTCCAAAACAGCCAGTTATATATAATTAATTTGACGAAAAAAGAATAGTATGACATTATATAATTGAATGATTGGAGCAATGCGATATAGGGTTTTGAATTTTAACGTTTTGTTTGTCATGTTTAAAGAGTATTAACTATTAAGCAAAGATTTAGGGTTTTTCTTTAAAAAAAAGTTTGGATAATTCGGTTAACCGAATTTTACAGGTTAAAACCGAAATCCAAACCGAATTATAATTTGGATATTCGAATAACCGAAATTTTGAATTCGGTTTTAAAATTCGGTTAAAATCCAAAAAAAAATCGGTTAATTTGGATTTTGGATAAATCCAAATTATCCAATCCAAATGCTCACCCCTATTTACAACATTGCACAACAATTAAGGTGAAAAGTTTCTTCCAAAAATACCCATCATCATGATGTTAACCAAACTCATTTTCTCTATCATCATTATTACAAAATGTACATAATTTGCTTTTTGTTTCCTTTCGGCCAATCCCTGTGATGGTTTCTACCTCGATATAGCCAATGCTGGCATGGGAACTACAAAAAGTAATTACATGGAGTGGTGCAGTATAAGTACGTGTAATTAAGTAGGGGTATGCGATGAAAAATGATGAGATATGATATTAAAACGACAAATAATTAGAACAAAGTATAGAATCCTAAAACGGCTAATAAATAGAATAGGAGGGAGTAATATGTATATTCTCTCAATAGCTAACATTGATTATTATATTAGGTGAACATTAATATTTGAAGTTTTTCATTGTTTATATAATCGGTTAACCACGGTTAACCATTATGGAAAATTCAATACCATTACCGAAACTGAAACTGGTCAATTTATACTATTCGGTTAACCATACTGCAAGATCCGGTACGGTTAACCTGAAAAGGTTCACTTCGTTTTCGGTCTGATACCACGGTTTTGGAATTTTTGGGCACCCCTAGCTCCCAGCCGTCTATTTCAACAATTTGCGAGGATGACTATTTGACAAATCATTTAGAATAACAATATTATATGATTGATATTTACATAATCATAGTATTCGTTGTTAAAAGTGCCTTGAATTCTGAATTTAATTGAAGTTGAAGGGCTCAATTAATATTTCAACTTATTGGAGTTATATTACTCCATTCAAGTTACTACCGTTATGCGATTAATGAGAACTAAATATGGTTTAAGAGTTGTAACTCATGTGCTTTGAAGGCTTGCAAAACAACTATGGGTGATCCTATAAATAAGGGTTGATTGTAGGCATTTTTCATTTATCCAAGCATCAAGTAATATTCTCCCTTTCTAAGAGTTAGAAAGTTTCTTTAGAGAGAAAATATAGAGAGTTTTATATCACTTTTCTAAGTAATTTGTGAGGCTTAAGAGAGCTATCTCTCTTGTTGAGATTTTGAGTGTCTCGTCCTCTCTTTGTAAGTTGTACTCTCTACACAAATAGTGAATAATTCTCCTCACCGCCCATGGAGTAGGCATAGCCGAACCATGTAAAAATTTTGTGTCCAGCTTTTGTTCGTTGGTAGTTGTTGTGTCAAGATGGCTACAAACTTTGACATTGAGAAGTTTTTCCGGAATGTGAATTTCGGTCTATGGAAGATCAAGATGCAAGCCATTCTACGCCAACATAATTGGCATCAAGCTTTGGGCCAAAGGCCAGCAGGCATGGCGGATGAGGATTGGGAGACAATAGACCAGAAAGTGTTGATTGCTATACAACTTTGTCTTTCAAATGAAGTCCTAAGAAAGGTTGCACATGAGAGAACTACTGCGGCTTTGTGGTTAAAATTAGAGTCACTTTACATGACGAAGAGTGTCACAAATCGTCTCTACCTAAAGAGGAGACTTCAGGACCTCCATCTTGCAGAAGGTAAACCCATTAAAGCTCATCTTAATGAGTTCTTCTCAATCGTTATGGATCTTGAAAATATCGATGTGAAGATTAATGATGAGGGTTTAGCCATTACCTTAATTTGTTTTTTCCCAAATCTTACAAAGTTTTACTAAAACTTTGTTGTATGGGCGTGATGAAATAACGGCGAACGAGGTTAAACAAGCTCTTCTTCAATGAGAGCTCATTGACAACCAACTAACCAAGACTGAAGAATCTCCCGGTGAAGACTTGGTTGGTTGGGGAAGGACCCGTGAGAAAGGCATCAAAGAAAATCGGAACAAGTCTAGATCAAAGTCTAGGCCCCATAAAAATGTGACGTGCAATTATTGTAAAAAGAAGGGCCACATCAAAGTGGATTACTGGAAGTTAAAGAACAATTTTTTTTATAATTTGGGCTTTTTACAATTTTATTAAAGATAAACTAGATAAACAGCCAGTTGAGTAGGCTAACAAGGGGCCTCATTAAAACCCTTCCTGGGCAAAACCCATTGGGAAAAAGTCCAAGAAGGGAAAAGAGTACACTGCCTAATGCATTGAGGGACTGTGATTACATAAAACTAGAATACAACTAGACTGATCGACTATACTACAATTGCAAAAAAACGAGATTTATGTATATTTCTTCATCCTTTGTACTTTCCTGCTTGGTTGCTCCTCCTTCCCTTTCATCAGGCAGTCCTTCAAAGCCAATTTAGGTCCTCTAGCAGGTCCGTCAAACTCAGAAACCTTTCACCACGTTTTTTTCCTAAGCATGTGTAATCTTTTCCTTTGAAAAAATCAGTTTGTTGAGGGATTGCCAAATACCAAACACGCCGTAGCATAACGTAGAACACCACACCCTTCTAACTTTCTTTCTCAGCGAAAATGCTACCCAGTCATTAAAGATATCCAGTGCTAAGGATTTGAAGACAAACTGAACCCTCCACCATTGTAACAGGGAGCACCATACCTGTTCTAAGAATTGGCAGAAAAATAAAACGTGCTCTAGCGACTCCATACCTTTTTTACACTGAGGGCAAAGCGATTGGCCTAGTGGTACAATGTCCTTAACAAATAACATTTCACGTGTCGGCAGACCTTTTGCTAGAGCAAGCCACATCATCATCTCCACTCTAGGCTCATATATATTCCCCCACAGAATAGATAGATTTCTGTTGGGTTCAGCTTGTTGCACGCCTGCTACCAGGTGATGAACAAAATCTCTCGTAGTGTATTCTTTACCCGGACTGTCCCACATTCTTTCATCAGGTTGATTCATATTGACCGGCCCTGTAGAGATCAATGCAATCAGTTCATTTACCATGTCAATTTCGTAGATGAATAACGGTCTCCTCCAGGATAGCGACCAGTCCCAATCGCCTGTTGTCCATATGAGGTGTGCTGATGGGAAACAATGCTCCATGCAAAGTTCAAGTTATTGGCACTGTGAGGATTAAGATGTTTGATGGTATGGTAAGAACTTTACCCAATGTACGTTATTTTCCAGATTTGAAGAAGAATCTTATTTTTTTAAGTGCCCTTGATAAAATTGGGTGCAAGTACTCCGGTGAAGGTGGAGTTCTCAAGGTTTCTTATGGTGGTCTTGTGATGATGAAAGAAGAGTTAAATAATATCTTATATCTCTTGTATGGTAGTACATTCTTGGATTAGTTTCTGTCTCTTCCGGCTTGTCAGATCGTGATTCTACCAAGTTATGGCATATGAAGTTGGGCCATAAGAGTGAGAAGGGTATGGTAGAGTTGAATAAAAGATGTCTTCTTGGAATGCAGAAGATGGTTGACCTAGAGTTTCACTATCATTGTGTCTATGGAAAACACAACCGTGTTAGCTTCGGCTTAGGCACCCATTCTACCAAAGGTATCCTTGATTATATTCACTCTGACTTGTGGGTTCCATCGCAGGTTCCATCCCTTGATGGTCCTCGGTACATGTTATCTATCACCGATGATTATTCTAGAAATTTTGGTCTTTTTCTTAAAGACCAAAGATCAGGTCTTTGAGACTTTCAAAGACAGGAAGACCATGATCGAGAAGCAAATTGGAAATCACATAAAGTAATTTAGGACCGATAATGGTCTTTAGCTTGTGGGAAGTGAGTTCAACAACTTCTGTAAGAAAGAGGAAATTATCCGACATCGTATTTGTGTTGGTCATCCTCAACAAAATGGCATTGTAGAACGCCTTAATCGAACTCTGCTCGATAGAGCTCGTTGCATGCTCTCAAATGCCACTTTGGGAAAGGAGATTTGGGCAGAAGCTAGTTCACCGACCTGCTATTTGGTAAACCATTCTCCTCATTCATCTTTAAAGTTGAAGACACTGGAAGAGATGTGGTCTGGTAAATCTTCTTATTATTTACTCTAAGAGTTTTTGGTTGCCCATGTTATGCTTATGTAAATGATGGAAATTAGAACCTTGAGCTTTGAAATGTTTGTTTATTGGATATGGCACTAGAGTTAAGGGTTACAAGGTATGGAATCCTGCTACTAAGAAATTGTTCAAAGTCGTGATGTTACTTTTGATTAATCTACCATGATTAATCTGAGGAAGGAGGATTCTTGTAATGATGCAAGTACTCAAGATAAATCCCCTGATAAGGTGGAGGTGTAGGTAGAGATTCCAAAGTTATCTTCTAGTTCTCCAAGTCTTCCCTGTCACCCGTTGAAGAGTGGCTCAGCCCGAACAAGAGAAGTGAAATACCCCAAACCTTGGTATTTTTGTTTAAACATTAAACTATGGTATAATAAGGCTAAAAAGTGCCTTATAAACGTTAGTGAACAATTTAAACCATAGGAAACAGGCGAAAATGTGCTCTAAGCTTGGGGTAAGTTTGGTTAAGACCTAATAAGCTTACCAAGACCTTATTTATATGTTAATGAACATATTAAATCAATTACTAAAGAAAACCAAGCTTGAAAACACGCTAAAACACAAAATGTGCTTTAAGGAGCCTTAAAGCACATTTTTGAAAAATTGTCTTGTAAATGAGTTTTGAGTGGCTAAAGGTCCATCATTACACTTTAATTAATATGTGTACTACTTAGTACCACATTAGGAAGTCTAAATCAATGGGAAATCAAAAATTTCACAAATATGTGCCTTAATTTGTGAATAGTGCTCAAATAGTGCTAGTTTAAGTTATAAGTCAACATAAGTTGTTTAATTGGTCAACAAAGGCCATTATATGCCCTATTATGTAAAGGGGGCCGGTTTTTCAAGTGTGACACACCACACCTAACTAATGAATTAAAGAAGAAAGGAAAAAGCAAGTAAATTCACTATTTACTTTACAACTTAAAATATCTTCTAAGACTTACCTCTCACCTCACCTTTCTCCATTTCCTTCACTCACCACCGTATCCTTCTTCTTCCTCCCCTCTCAAAATCATTTTTGCTACAGCAAAACACAATTCTCTATCTTTGAATGCTTGTAACTCATGACTCCATGATCCAAATTCAATTTCAAGACTACCATTCTTCTAGTTGGAGCAAGCTC
Organism: Limonium bicolor; assembly: GCA_023374045.1. Taxonomy (NCBI): domain Eukaryota; kingdom Viridiplantae; phylum Streptophyta; class Magnoliopsida; order Caryophyllales; family Plumbaginaceae; genus Limonium; species Limonium bicolor. The sequence continues at coordinate 4,835,158 of CM041778.1, read as the reverse complement.
TTCAATTCCCTCTTTTCAAATCTTCAAAAGCTTCATTTCGGTGCCATGGAGATTCACCATTGAAGGAGCTTGAGCTCATATTTTCATGCCTTGTCATTCTCCCTTGCTTCAAGGTAAGGAAAACCAAAGAAAAACAACATTTTCCCTTGTTTTTGTATGTGACCGAAAATCACCATTTAATGGTGTCTTCTCTTGTTCTTTCATAGCTCCATTTCAATCTTCAAAGGACTAGGAGGAGTCCTACCTTGCTTCTTAATCAAGTTCTCTTTCAAGTTCCAAAGGTAAACATCATTTTAGTGTATTAAAACACTTATGTTAAACTAGGGTTTGTATATGAGTTTGAGTATGGATTCTTAAGCTCATTACCCTTATATGTGTGTGTGGATAGAAGGTTGACAAGTGATCAAGTTCCTTGCTAATCTTCAATCCAAGGAAACAAGAAAGAAGTTTGGAAGGAGAAGAGGTAAATAACCTATCTTGATGTAATTATGTGTCTTAGGAAATTGAGCTTTGAGAATGCTTAATAAATAACCTAAGGAGCCATTGGGAAATGAGTTAGTAAAATATCCACAAGGTGGTTATTAAGGGCATATGTGATGTTGTGTGTATTTGCAGGTTAAAAAAGCAATTATGATGTGGGAAATTCAGTGTTTAAGGTTTATGCAATTTAAGGGCCTAAGAGCCATGTTATTTAAGGGCCTAAGTGCCAAGCAATTTAAGTTTATGCACTATATTGTGATGTAGTGTAGTTTGAGGTAGTTGTGTGTGAAGAACATTCTTGTGTGGATAATTGCTCTTGATTGTTAAAGTGAAAAACTATGTGTTTTGGTGTAAGGTGATACAAGAGAATTCATGTCAAAATTTGGTGAGTAAACAAGGAGTTTTGGATGTTCAAATGAAGTTTGGTGACCTAGGTTGTACTAGGAATGGTTAAGGATTAAGTTGGTGAAAGAAAGTGAGTTAAGGTGTTCTGTAGTGTTAAAATGACTTAGGCATTATCTTGGAGGTTTTTAGAAAAACAAATGAGTATTTTGAGATACATCAAAGTCATTTTGGGATTGTGTCAAGGACTTATACAAATTTTGATAAACAAGAGAAGATTTATGATTGGTGAAGGATAAGTGTGAACTTGAGGAGAAATGCCAAGAAGTTTGTATAAAGGGAATGTGGATGATAAATAATGCTATGGAGTAGTTGAAAGAGTGATGAGAATGCATTTTGGGATAGTTGTTATCATAGGTATGAAACACCACTTGGAAACTTAAGGAAAAACACTACAAGTGTTGTGAATTTTGTGAGAAAATGAGTAAGTGTTTAAGGAGTTAGAAGTAAGTAGAAAATGAGTTTGGTGGATGTTATACGAAGATTTAAGTGTGCCAAATAATGTTAGAATACATTAGGAGGCTTGAGGAAAAGTTTGAAGAAAGTTTGACAATGTTTGGGAAGTTTCTGCAGTCGACCGACCCAGGGGACCGACCCTGGCTGGGTCGGTCGGACTGTAAATAAGCAGACAGAATGTTTCTGGAACCGACCGACCCAGGGGGTTGGGTCGGTCGGTGGGTCGGTCGGGCTAAAAACAAAGGACAAATAAGTTTCTGGAGTGGACCGACCCAGAGGGCTATGGGTCGGTCGGAATAGTGTTGGGTCGGTCGGGTAAAAATCAGAGAACCCGAATGTTACTGGGATGGACCGACCCAAGTGGTTGGGTCGGTCGGTGGGTCGGTCGACCCAAAACATGTAAAAAAAACAAACAAAGTGTGGCTTATGTAGTAAACCCTAGTGGGTATAATGATGACAGTCAAGTGTAAGTCTAAGCATAAAAACATGTTATACAATCATGTAAAATGTTTAGTAAACCGGAATTTAATAAGTAATTAACCGACATTATCAATTATGTTTAGGAGCTACGTTTGGCGGGACTCGAACGCAGCAAGGACCAAGGTATGGTTTTCTTGCAACCTGTGTCCTACTGGATTACACCGGCTTGTATGCCAATGTGTTTTTCTGAATGTTTGCCACCTTATAAGATAAAAATATGTAATGAGTTTACAGTAATTCATATATGTGGCGTGTCTAGTTCCGATACCGTTTAACCTCGAAAGTGTTAAACCTTAGCTAACTGAGTCTAGGATCACATAAGAGATCGGTATTCGGATTTAACGACCCGAACCACGGGACGTTCTAACCGCGGCTATGCTTGAGTTAGTTGTGTGATGTTTGTGTGTGAATGTATGAACCTCCCCTGTGTGTTTAACCCAGCTGTAACACCGTAAGGTGTATGGTTATGAAAGGTTCCACAGTGAAGCCCTTAACTATAAATATATATTATGGGGGGGTGAGGAATCCGGTAGTTCCGGTTACGCGTTGTTTGGGAGTTGATGTATACAGTTTCTTTAGCTCCCTCTCTGTTGGTTGTTTTCCTTCGTTGATCTTCAATCACCCTTAAGCTTAACCAAGGCTTTTCTGACTCACGTTGGTTGGGGAATATGTACGGTGTGTTCGGATCACTATATCTGATCCATCTTTAAGTTAAGTTACTTGTCCGACTAACAAGACGGTAACGAGTGATGTAACAAGCTTACCATGAGGGTGTTTTCATTCTCTAGGCTTACCAAGTTAACTAACTATGTTTGGGTCGGTTCGTAAAGAGGATCGTCTCCGTTATGTTATGTGTTATTGTTGTGCTGCAATTCCTATTGCAAGGTGATGTTATATGTACGTTAAGATGTGAAATGAGTTGTTGTGTGGAGTATGTGGATCATGGATATGAATCCCAGTTTATAATAAGAGGAGTTTAAGGATAACCCGATTAGTGGGTAAGTGTCGTCTATTAAGGAAATAGCTCCATTAGAGGAGAACCCTCTAGGGTTAAAAAAATACAATGAGTGATTTATCAAGTATAGATGTGTTGTCTGTTTTGTTGAGCCCATTGTTGTGGAATGTGGAGTGTTGTGTGTTTATAGTTTTCATGCATGATTTAAATATAATCAACCGCATGCTTAGACGACAATTAGTTGTGCGTGGCCCGGTAGCATGCGGGCTGCGGGATTACCATACCAGCAAAGGTGCTGAGCCCCCTGGGGGGCCACCCTTTCTTTCCTTCTCTATTTCAGGTACAAGGAACTGGGAGCCGTTCGAGAGTAGGACGGGGTAATTGTTTATGGATGGGTAGTCGTTTGATCCACTTATGTATTGTAGGAGTAGTAAGACCGAAACTGTTATCGGCATTAGTTTGTGAATACTCGGTACAGTTGGAATGTATATGTATAGAGAATGTTGGTAATGGGACGGGATTATAGTGTGTAGATGCTCGGGAATCTGGTCCATCAGACCGATACAATGTATACGTATTAGCCTTGTTAGCCACGTGGGTGGTTAACGGCGTGTAACACCAATGAGTTAAGTAATGTGATGAGTTATGTTTTCCGCTGCAATCTGTTGTTAAATGTGTTGTTGTTAGTTGGGGTGTTACAAGAAGACACCCTCCAATTGTAGTTCAAAGAAGAAGGAGGCAGTCTAGACCACCCACAAGATATGCAGACTCTGGGTCTTATGCATTATCTATTGCTAGTGAGGTGGATTCATCAGATGAACCAAGCTCATACTACGAAGCAGTTGGTTGGATGATGCTGAGAAATGGATGGTGTCTATGCAAGAGGATTTGGAGTCCTTGCATCAAAATCAAACATGGAACCTTGTGAAGCCACCCAAAAATAAGAAGATAATTGGTTGTAAGTGGGCGTTCAAGAGGAAAGACGACATTTCAAGTGTTAAGGATGCTCGCTATAAGGCGAGATTGGTTGCTCAGGGATTCAACCAGGTTGTTGGTATTGATTACCAAGATGTCTTTTCTCCTGTCGTGAAGCACTCCACTATCCGCATTCTACTAGCTCTAGTTGCTCAAGAAGATATGGAGCTAGACCAACTCGATGTGAAGACTGCATTTTTGTATGGTGAGTTAGAAGAAGAGATATATATTTGATAACCTCTATAATTTGAAGTTGAAGGTAAAAAGACCATGTTTTCCTACTAAAGAAGTCTTTGTATGACCTAGAGCAGTCTCCAAGACATTGGTATAAGAGGTTTGACTCTTTCATGACTTCTCATGGTTTTTCTCGAAGCAAATATGTCAGTTGTGTCTATCCTCGTGAGGTTGACAGTGGCACCTTCATTTATCTCCTTTTATATGTTGATGATATGCTAATCGCCTGCAAAGATAGATCTAAAGTTGACAGGCTTAAGAATTTATTGCATAGTGAGTTTGAAAAGAAGGCCCTAGGTGCAGGGAAGAAGATCCTAGGTATGAAGATAGCTCGTGAACGAGTTGCTGGAAAAATTTATCTCAGTCAAAGCAATTATATTGAAAAAGTTCTAAAAAGTTTTGGCATGAGGAATGCCAAGCTTGTTTCTACGCCACTCGCAGCTCATTTTAGGCTTTCAACTACTTTGTCGCCACCGTCTAAAAGATGAGTGCTATATGTTACAAGTTCCTTACTCTAGCGCAGTTGGATGCTTCATGTATGTTATGGTATATCCCGTCCTGATATTGCTCATGTTGTGAGTGTTGTAAGCCGTTATATGTTGTATCCAGGAAAGGGACACTGAGAAGCTGTTAAGTGGATTCTTTGGTATCTCAGAGGGACTTCTATTATGAGTCTTGTATTTGGGAGATCATCCGATAGCCCTGAGGGGTTTTGTGATTCAGATTTCGCTAGTGACCTCGATCGTAAAAGATCTCTTACAGGTTTATTTTTACTCTTGGTGGAACTACTAATTATTGGAAGGCTTCATTGTAGCCCACTTTTGCTCTTTCTACTATAGAAGCATAATATATGACATTGTGTGAAGTTGTCAAAGAGGCCATTTGGGCTAGAAATTTAATTGATGAACTCACCTTGATTAATGGTGCAACTTATGTCCATTGTGATAACCAGAGTGCTATTTGCTTAACTGAGGATCAGATGTTTCATAACAGGACAAAGCACATCGATGTTTGATATCATTTTGTTCGTGGCATTGTGGATGAAGGTGATATCTTGGTTAAGAAGATTCACACTTCAGAAAATCTTGCAGATATGTTACTTACTAAGTCCCTTTCGACTCCAAAGTTAACCATGTGTGTGAACTTAGTGGGACTTTATCTTCTTGTAAGCGAGGAGCAAGCTTGAATTATTCACTATGGAAAAGGAATTCAAGTCAAGGTGGAGATTTATTAAAAGTGCCTTGTATTCTGAATTTAATTGGAGTTAAAGGGTCTGGAGTTTTATCTCAACAACTGGGAGTAATATTACTCCATTAAAGTTGTACTGTCATGCGATTAATGGGAACTAAATGTGGTTTAAGAGTTGTAACTCATATGCTTTGAAGGCTTGCAAAACAGCTATGAGTGATCATATAGATAGGGGCTGGTTGTAGGCATTTTTCATTCATCCCAGCATCAAGCAATTTTCTCCCTTTCTAAGAGTTAGAGAGTTTCTTTTGAAAGAAAATATAGAGAGTTGTATATCACTTTTCTAAGTGATTTGTGAGACTTAAGAGAGCTATCTCCCTTTTAAGATTTTGACTACCTCATCCTCTCTTTATAAGTTGTACTCTCTGCACATATGGTGAATAATTCTCTCATCACCCGTGGAATAGACACCAAACCACAAAAAAAATTTGTGTCCCCGTGCTTTACTTTTATTTCATTGTCATTGTTTTTATCTATCAACTTGTTTCGTGTCTATATCCTAACAATAGCTTAAAGGAACCTTTTCACAAGTATCATTACCATTTATCAATTTACACCCAAACGCCCTCTCAACATATGAGTATGTATGTCTATGTACCAAAAGCTAAAACGCAGTGTTTTAACCAGTTATACATACACAAATTAAACCCATGCTCTTATCAAGTTGAATACCATGTGTTTACGCCAAATATATATTCACCATTATATTCTTCAAGTAATTTCCAAACCATGTAGCATGCAAGTTGGAATATTGATGCTAACTAGATCCTTCCTAACAGGAACGTCGTCAAAAAGAGACTCCAGAAAAAAGGAACTCATCAAGAACACTTTCATCATTTATAATTATATTAACCAAACTACTACATCAATCAAGAGTGAATCTGCATAATCCGTAGTACAGATGCATATTTATATTAACCAACAATTAATTACAAATAATACTACATCAATGAACCACGGTAACATTATATCCAACAATAGCATCCCCCGTGTTCATATCAAACCAATGAGTGTGAGCCAAGGCATACCCTCTAGCCATCCTGAAAACCCCAGTCCCACCCACAACAGCCATCTCACGGACCTGCTCCATGATCGAATTCCTCCCAAGAATCGCTATAGAGCTGCCGTTATACACACCGTCAGTGAAGCTGTAGCTCAGCGCCATTATCAGCCCCACTTCTTCCTTACAGGCTGACCCATACAACCCCTGGGCTCTTCCGACCGTCTTCGAAGTGGGTTCTGGTCCGACCGTCAGCTGGTCGTCTGCCATGGCGAGGGAACCGAAACCGGTCATGGAACTAGTCGCGTTGCTTGGAGGAATCAGAGTGACGGCTGATGGGTTCTTCCCGCTCCAAATGTCGTGGAAGTAGAATTGTAGGGTCGTGGTGTTCTCCTTCCCGGAATCGATGGTTTGCCCATGAGACGGAGGAGGGTGTGGGTTGGGCGGTAGAGTGGTTTGGGAGGGAAGTGATGGAAATTGTGAGGATTAGAAACGCTGTAATAAGATGCACTTTTGGGGTTGTCATGTGTCTTGAATCTTTATGACTCTTGATGCAGCAGGGATTTCTAATCGGACGCACACAAGTTGTGATGTATGAATATGTAGAGGAGCGGGGGGAAAATGGAGAGAGAACTCGATTGAGAGAAAGAAGCAACTTAATTAACTATAATAGGGAAGCAATCTTGTGGGTCGGTTCATCTATATGTATATAATGTGAGTCATCTTTTTAATTCTTACTTTTACTAGCTAGCTTGCTTTTAATTAGGTTATCGATCAGCTATACGAACTATATTAGCATAAATAATCTTCATTTTCTTCGAGTCAAAAGAAATCATAGTCAAGAAGCTAATGTAGTCGTGTATTATGATAGTGCATCCCCACCTCACCATATGATAAATGTCGTTAATTCGATCTGCTGCGCGCTAATTACAGGACCCAGAAAAGATTTCTGCACTTTATCCATCATTACAAATGGACAAGCAAACAAAGTTTAAGCAAAAAAGGCAAACAAAAGCGCAACGTGCATGATAATATTCTACTATCACTATTGCGTGGGTGTAAATGTGTATAACATCATGACCACGCATTTTCTAACTTTAAGCATACGATACGACACTTAAGCCAATTCGAGGCATCTTTTCATGCTTTTTTAGCTTTTGCAATTTACTATAAAAACAAGCGTGACTTTATTGAGTGGTCGATACTCATACATAGATAAATTGGTGGAAAAATCACCTAAAAAAACATTTGAAAAGTGATTTTCTAGCTATGACTAGACGCAGATCCAAATGTAAATTTTTAAAGATATATAAAAGATATAATATTTTAAAATATGATAGTGTAAAAAAAATTGGTGGATCCGCACTGACATATAATTATGGATAAAAAAGACAATTTTATTTTTATTTTTTATATTGAAAATTAAATTTATTGAAAATAGAGTTGTGTGATAAAAATTGAGGGATAAATTTGAAAATAGATGGTTAAAAAGACTAATATTTTATATTTTAAAAAGAGGAAGAGGAAAAAAACATATATTAAGAAAAGGAGAAGCATAGAATTAAATCAAAAGTAGAGTAGAAAACATCTGACTGCTAAGTTTAAGACGCTTGTTTATGCTTTTCTTGTTGCACAGGCCTCATTCTTGACCGACTAGTGTTCCTCATAAGTCAAACTGAATCCAACAAGGGTATACCTAGCGTTAATCCCGGGCTCTCCGAAGAAGAGTGCCATTTGCGTCACAAACTTTGTAATAGTGTACAGAAAAAAGACTCTGTTACCGAGTTGGGCCCACGGTTAATGTTATAATTCGTTGTTATTAGTCTCAGGCCCGTTTTCCGTCGTATATTATACGCAAACATGCCTTAACTTACCAAGTGCGTTTATACTTTATTGTAAGGATATTTTGAAGGTCAATTTTCATAATTATTATGCCTTTTTTTTACCTTGACCTTTCTTTTTCCCATCACTTTCTCCAAAACCAAACAGTTACAAAAATACTCAACCAGGCAGAATTATTTTCTAAATAAAATTAATAATTTTATAAAATAAAATAAATTAATATTTTAAATTACAAATTGAATATTAAATTTTAAATTATCATAGGCAAAAATATAATATAATTTAAAATCTTAAATTAGGTATTAGATTTGATATAAAAGTTAAATTTAATATGTAGATTAATAAATAATAAATTTCTTAATTAATTAAGTTAAATTACAGTCTATATACTCCCTCTTATCTAAATTCTAAACTGTAAGCTGTTTTCAATTTTTATACATTTTTTTAAAAAATTGTGTAGCCTAAACTATATGCCAATACCTTTAATAATTAATCGCAAATTCTTGCTACCCCCGACTGTAGCTAGTGATGCCTACATCAGGTACGCGCGCTCGACTTTTTTTTTTCATTTTTTCCTTTTTTCTTTTATTATTTCTGAACACGCGTCAATTTTTTTTTCATTCTTTTTACGATTTCTGAACATCAGAGACGTTTGTGTAATCATAACAGAATAATGTACGCGTGTGTATTCATTTTTTTAAAAAAAAAGATTTTTTTTTCTTTTTTATCACAAAACTTTTAAATTATTATAACTTTTAATATATAGGTCCAAAATAAAAAAAATATATATCACTGGTCATATAAATTCAAACTCTTCAAAATAAGACCAATCATGGATATATTTTGACATCTTTTAAAAAAATATATTTTTTCATGTATATGATGATACACTGAAATGATAATATGATTCATTAATTTTATATTATGATTCATCAAAATTGATATTATGATAATAAGTGGTGAATTTGACGTTTTTAACTTTCCTAGGGTGGGTTTTGGGTGTTTTGGGGGTATGGTAATCTATTTGGAATTTGTTCTGTACTTTATATTATAGTAACTAACTCGACAAGTTTTTAGGGTTTGTGGTAGTGGGTTTAGGGTCGTTAGACCCTAAACCCGCCCACTACAAACCCTAAAAATGCCTTCGATGTTTTAGCTTTCCTAGGGTGGGTTTTCGGTGTTTTGGGGGTAGGGTAATCTATTTGGAATTTATTCCGTACTTTATATTGTAGCAACTAACTTGACAGGTTTTTAGGGTTTGTGGTCGCGGGTAGACCCTAAACCCACCACTACAAACCGTAAAAATGCCTTCGACGTTTTTTAGCTTTCCTAGGGTGGGTTTTAGGGTGTGTGGGGTTAGGGTAATCTATTTGGAAGTCGTTATATACTTTAATGTGAGAATGTACATATTTTAATGTGATAATGTACATGTTTTAATGTGACGATGTACATGTTCAAATGTGAGAATGTACATGTTCAATTATGAGAATGTATATGTTTTAATGAACATCTGTACATGTTTGTATGACCGTCTGTACAAGTGTTCTTCCTTATATGTACATGTTTTAATTTAAGGAAGTACATATTTAATTATTTGTACAGGTTTATATGCCTATCTATATGTTTTTAATGCGAGGATGTACATGTTTTTACGTGAGGATGTACATGTTTTAGTGAACATTTGTACAGGTTTGTATGACAATCTGTACAAGTTTTTTTTTTACGTTCTGTGTTCTATACATGTAAAAATTATTTTTTTAAAGTTGTCAAAATATATTCATGACTGATCTTGTTTTGAAGAGCTCGAATTTAAATGAACAATGATATAATTTTTTTCCATTTTGGACTTATATATTAAAAGTTATAACAATTTAAAATTTATGATAAAAAAGAAAAAAATTAAAAAACAAAAAAACCAAAAGCGCCGGTGTGTATAAAAAAAAAACACGCGGCGTAGGGTGGGTGTAGCCAGTTGGCTACAGTGAGCTTTAGCCAAGACTCTCCCATAATTAATATAGAACAATAGTTCTAAACTAGAAGCATTTTTAAATAATTTTTACAATAAAATATTTTGGGTAAATCTAATTCTAACTAAATTTACAAAACTTGTAATACAAAAAGCTAATAACTTGCATTTCAATAGGATGGAGTAAATGATTACTAAGACTCACATAATAATCAATTTTGCTTTAAACTAAATTGCTAGAAGATATATTAAGAGTTTTTTGTCATCTAATATACACTAAAAAAGATTTTTTATAATATAAATTTAGAATAAATATTACATATTATAATAATACTATCATGTGATATCAAGGTAATATTCATTATGGCATCTAACCTCTTGACACTTTTATAACTGTCACAAAATTTAAAAGTTTCTGACAAGTTTACCCGTGCATATGAAATGAAGAAAAGGTATTGTCGCACAAAAATGCACACATCCACAAGCTCAAAGAAATTACACCTATCCTCAAACAGAATGAGGTATTCACATCAACAAGAAACTTTCAAGGAGCGCATTTCAGGATTTATCATTTTTTACCAATGTCCCTGAAAAATCAACTTCACTCTTACAAAACAAAATTGTTGATTCCTAGAGATGCTTAGGCTTTGTTAAAGAATGTCAAGTTTGGATACGAGCGGGAGCTTGACTACGGACACAGAAAAAAAAAAACGTTGAAGATTGTGAGAGACAATCTGTCAACCAGACTCTAGCAAGAAAAAATGCGCCAAAAGTGAAGAACGTTACTGGAGGAGTAACCCAGTTCATGCACACCCTCCGCTGACCCGGGTTGTTGGAGCAGTTCCAAAATTTTAGGAAGAGTGGCCATGCATGTATTATGGCTTAAATATAGGATAATTATCTATTTAAATGTGTATTTAAGATGGTTGTTGTATAATTTCTAATCATTCAATACTTAGAGCATAGAAAGCGAAGTACTAGAGTTTATAGTGAGTGAAACTCATTTAAGGCTATAATGAGAGTTGCTCAATCTTTAGAGAGTATGAGTGAGAGTGGTCAGACAGGGTCTATCTGTTCACAAGCAAAAGATTTGTGTGTAATAATTGATTATATATACAAAAAGAGTTTCATTGCTTGAATCATGTCTAAATCCTCATTCCGCGTAGTCAGGCTACTCTTGTATAACAACAAAAGTCTGTTTGGGTCAACCCCCAACCGATATTAAAAAATGTCCGTACACATCTCAGATTTAACGAAGAATTATTTAATTTACATGCAAGCATTTGTCAATAGTGATGTTAAAATCCTAAATACAATGACCAACACACACCAAATAAAGAAAAAAAAAGTCAACACCACAAAAAAACACCACTTAAACACCTTATTTTACTGAACTCGTACGTTCGGCCGAGTTTTCACCTCTCATAGTTAGAATGTAAAAAAGCTTCACGATCTTGCCCTTTCTTCAAAATCTTCTATAAATGCACCTTCACCCTCACTATCTCTCCATCTTATTTTAAATTCTCAAAACTCTCTAGATTTCTCTCTGAAATCTCTCTAAAAGCGGGAGTGAGAGTTGTGGCGGGAGTTCAAGTTTCAAAAGGCGTAGTTCATATCTACTGTTTTAGGTATTTTTTAAACTTAATTTACAGTTTTTAGTATAATTAGGCTTGTAGTAGGATAAAAAATAGTAAAAAAAATTAGTAATAACCGGGTCTCGAAAGCGAACGACGACGCTCGTAAAGAGCAGCAGGCGCTGACGCAGGCAGGCACCGACGCCCTCCGCTCCAACTAGGCATCGACGTGGACCCCTTCAAGCAGTCGGCGATGCCCGTGACTTCAACCAGGCGGCAACGACAGCAACTTCTAATCGGCGGCGATGACGGCTATCTCTAATTGGTGACGACACCGACATCTTCAACCCGGCAGCGACGCCTGTGATTCCTGGACGGCGTCTACGCGACCACGAAAGAGGCGGGATCCGGTTTTTGACTGATTTTGTGATGTTTTGACCTTTTTTAGATGTTTTAGAGGTCTTTTGACCCGTATATGACATGTTTGGGCCTGTGTTAATTAGTTTGAATCTATTTTGATTGATTGATTATGACTGCAATTGAACAATGTTGATATGCATTTGACCAATATCGACTAACTTTGACTAATCTTGACTAACTTTAAATATATTTTGACTAACATTGAACACAACACAATAAATGTCGGGTAAGGGTTTTGTTCGGTTTGTTCGGTAGGGCAGTAGCTCATTTGGGCCTGGTGAGGTGTCATTGCCAGCCCCTACGGCCCTTATGGGATCGACAGCTGAAGAGAAGAGGCATGCACAATACACCCACGGCTCAGATGGGAAGCGAGTAGCTGAGGACCACCGGTGGATACTAGAGGAGCCGGCGCGTCAGAGATTGTTGAAGGAGCAGCACAAGTAGCAGATGATCATGACACCACAGCCGGACTCTCGCGGTCAGGTTGCTAACTCGTTGGTCGGCGCTGGCATTGTTGTGATGAGGACCAGGAGGGTTTCATGGCCTGTAGTAGGACCAAGGATGCCTTATTTTTTTTACACTCAGGGGGCGGACAACGATCGAGCTATGAGAGTGAGTGTTGATCTAGCCTGCCCGATCAGCCGCCTACAGCGAAGATCCCAGAGGATTGGTTGCTAGATGGGACTCCTATCCCTGGAGGTCCAAAGATTACGAGGCTGATCCCTAGCTTCAGTGGTCACGTCGCGCTTGACGTGTGCCAAGGAGTGGTATGAGCTTGTTTGTAAAGTTTTTCTAACTTAGGTTTGCTTAGGAAATGTCATATACTTGTACCATTAGTTAAAATATTGAGCAGGAGTGGGGGTCCTTAGCTTCAAGTCTAAGGCCAAGATGCTAGATTTGTGGACTTCATCCACGTTGAGGCGCTAGGATTCGGAAGATGCAGTGGAGATGACTGGACCTGGGCATGTGGCCCAGATTGCGCATGGTAGATTTGACCTTGCACTCATTTTTACGTTCAAGGAGAGGTGACAGCCGGACATGAACTCTTTCCACATGTCATTTGGACAGATGACTATTACTCTCCACGACGTATATCACATCATGGAGATTCTCATCACCAGCCTAGCGGTTGCGTTCCAGCCGAAGGCGATCGGCGTCCAACCCACTGAGATTGCACCACCTCCAGAGGGTATAATCCCACACATCATGCGGTTATTTGGGGTGACCTACAAGAAGGAATTACTGGAGTGTAAGTTCCTAGACAAGAACCAGGTACCGTATAGACCACTTCGTGAAACTTGTGAAAGTAAGTACTGCTCTACTGCGTAAAAGACAAGGGTGTACCTGTGGTACCTAGTGGGGAACACAATCTTGATCGACAAGGGCAACGATCATGTGAGCCATACTCTTACTGGCCCCTCCGTGACCCCGTCCACGTCTATTCGTATGCATGGGGAGCGGCGACACTGGCTTACCTCTACTATCAGCTCAGGATCGCCTATCGGGCGGAGACACGTTAGCTTGCTAACTGTTTGAATTTGTTACAGGTTATAACTTTAAAACGAGTGTCGAACTACTTTGAATGAAATTTTAAGGGTTATGACATAATGGTTAAATATGATTATTGTAGAGCTAGATATACGAGTACTTCCCCCATGTTCATACCAGACCAACTAGAGGATTGGGACACCAGCCCCGCAGCGGTGAAGTGGTCGCGTCTGCCGAGGAATGTGACGGACAGTGAGAGGTTGCACTGTGTCAGGGGCCGGATGGACACGATGTCCTCGACTGAGGTACGACTTAATCATTGGTGGAGTCCGACAAAGTTTATTGTGCCATTTGGCTGAACAGAAGTTTAAATTTTTTTTAAAAAAAATCTTGAAAACGTAGGTTGATTGGGTGTTGTTTGACATAAGAGGTACTACGGTGTGCAAGGAGAGATCACGATGGTACGACACCATTCAGTTCAGTACTTGGATGTCGTCGAATCCTACATGCTAGATCGATGTCTCAGACAGTCCAGACTCGTGCAGTCCATCCCTTTAGAGCCGATCAGACCCTTGAGCTGCTACCGCCACCGGCCAAAACTACACGCATAAGTACAATTTTGGGACCTTCATCGGGAACAACATGTCCGGGGCCATCAAGTGGTGCATTCTGGACGTGCCGGCTCACCAGCCTTAAGAGGTGACGCCGGGCTATCACATGGTTCCTTGATCATACCCACCCTCAGGTGTGCTAAGTTGGTCCTGGTAGTGGGCTTTAGGGTGTCACTCAAGCATCAACTAGTCTTTTCATTTTCATTACAAAGTCGAGTTGATGGGGGGCTGCAAATGATCTTTTTGATCTACTAAAAACTACGAAATTAATCCTAGAAATTAATAAATGAAATAAACTTACGGGTTGCAAAATAATTCCCGGTCGTAGCAGTAAAGTAATATGAGCAACCGGGGTATCGAACCGAGGGACTAAGCAAACAAATCTAATCCTAGCAAAAGCTGTAAATCGGGGGAAATTGTCGATCAATAAAATTAAGAACAAGCAGAAAGTAACTGAGAATAAGATAATAAAAATGGAACTCCGGGTTTAGGTGATCTTTCCTAGTTAACTCATGCATTTCTATCACCAGTTGATTAGGGAATAGGGTTCGGAAAATTCTAACAAGTTTCTAAATGACTAAATCCTAGCCAAATAAAACTCTCATGCATAGAACACAATAAATCAAATCATGAATCTATCACAACAAGTGGAGAAGGATTAAGCGCAAGAATTTAAATCGCATCTAAAGGCTAAACTCATCAATCAGAAAGAGTTTTCCATAGAGTAACAGATTATAACGACCTATCTATCAATCACCGATCAGATTTTGACATATTTCACCAAGCTAAAAATAAAGTAACAAATTTTATTGATAGCGCAAACAAGATTTATAATCTGAAACAAACCCAAGATTAATCCCATATCAACTGATAATAAAACTACAAAACCCTAACTATTTACAATCACCATTCCCGGGAGTTTATTCCCTTAGCCAAGCATAACAACATATGAAACAATAAGAGAAGAAGGTGTAGAAATCATCTCTAGTTAATCTGAAGATCCGCAAGTCATAGGGTTGAACAAACTGATGAAAGTGATGCAGAGATTCTCTTCCTCCTGATGTAGAAAGGGTTCGCGGCTGCGTCTCTGACTTCGAACAATCTCGCGTCTCTAATTTCTGAATGTCCCAATGTCTCTCGCGACGCCCCTTTAAAATATAATTTTTGCACATAAAATACACACGTCCGGCTCACTTGTCCGGGTAGGAGAGCCGGACAAGAGATAGCTTTGTCAGGCGAGATTTCTGTTGTTTGTGAGATGTCCGGCTCTACGTCCGGGTAAGTTAGCCGGACGGCCTGGCTGGACAAAAATATATATCAAATTCTCGCTGCTACACTCGTGGTGGTAAATATTTCTGTCCTTCGGAGCATGTCCGGGTCACAGGGCCAGACACGTCATCCGGACACTTCAAACAGTGAGAGTCTAGGCACGTCCGGGTCTGCGTCCGGATCAGTCTGCTGGACAGGAACAAGACGTCCGGACCACAGGGTCAGACATAGGTCCGGACATGGCCAAGTTTTTCCCTTTTGTACCGAATTTCTCCCAGATCGCGTCCTAAGTTATAAAAACACCAAAACAAACCAGTGTGAGGTATTTACACTTTAACAAATATATAAACATCATAAAATCATAAACTTAGGAAAAAGACAAGAAAGATTAGGGGTTTAAGAACTAAAAGATATATCAATAATCGGTGCATCAAATTCCCCCACACTTATGTTTTGCTTGTCCCAAGCAAATCTGTCAAACAAAAGTTCAAGCAAGCCAATATATAACAACCAAAGAGAGAGAGCACAAAAGAATATCTTGCAAGTCTTTCGATCCGGGGGATTAGATTTTCTAACTCTAAGTAAAAGAATTTTTAGAACAAACTAAGAAGTGCAAGAAGTCATACAAAGCTCTGAGAGAAGAAAAACCATAAGAACCGAGCCTTTAACCATGAGCCAAACAACCATTTCCTTCACATTCCTTTTCGAACGACAAGGGGCATGAAGTAAGATCTTATTCCATTTTACCTTTCAATGTCACACACTCATGATCCCAAAGATAGAAGTTATTGAAAACATTTAGCTCAAAAAATGCATAGATACTTCAATTGAAGTTCATTTGTTTCTTTCACCTCAGATTTTTCTCTTCACCCATGTAGCGGCTTGGGTCAACTATCCCAGATTCAGAGAACCTTAGGTAGCTAGGTGATAAGGCACCCCAAAGGACTTAATAACCGAGTGAAAGAGGTCTGTTTTAGGATCAGAAAAATTCCTTAAAGGATCAGCGGAGTACCTTGCCTTTGTTCTTTTCCACCTTTCATACCATTCATTCCAAGGCTCAAGGTTAAAAACAAGGTTCAGATGGCAAAAATTCTCAATAATATTAGCATTAGTAGACAATGACTTCAATTTTAGCAATAAAACTACAATAATTTGAAAACGAATTTCACACCCCCAAACCTGTCAACTTGCAAGCTTCTTCCATGTCTCTCTTTCAGTTATCTCCATTAAAAAGACTTAAACAAGTGCAAGAACGACAAACTCAAGAACAAGTTACGACGGAGGCAATCTTTCCCCACACTGAAGGCAAAGAAATGCCCTTATTGCGTAGAAAGAAATAATTCAAGAAGTGCATGAAATCCAAATGAGCAAATCGGCAAAGCAAAACAAAGGAGAGCATCAAAATTATAGAAGCAGATAATGAATAGAATACTCCCTAAGGTTCCGGACAGCAGAAGTGTGTGCATAGTTGAAAGAAGTCTCCCACACGTATGATCCGTCAGCAAGAGAACATAGTAGCAAGAGAAATATAAAATGCTGCAAAGCGAAGCATAAGAGAAACAAAATAACACAAAAAATAGTAGGAAACAAATAAATAATATTAGAAGAAGTACTCCTGGAAGGAGTTCGTTTTTGTTTTTTTCGTGTTTTTGTTTTTTTTTTGTTTCAGAACATAAAATACAATATAAATGAAATAACGAAAGAAAGTAAAATACAAAAGTAAAGTAAACAAAATAAAGAACATAAACAAGAAAAAAGAAAGATAAAAGATGGATCACTGAGGTGGATGAGGCGGTGGTGGAGCTCCCTGACGAAAGCTAGCAAGAATGCGCTCCAGAATCTCAGCCGTCTGCCTCTGAACAGTATCAGTCTGCTGAAAATGCTGGCGCGTCTCCTGCTACAAAACCCTAACTATTTACAATCACCATTCCCCGGAGTTTATTCCCTTAGCCAAGCATAACAACAGATGAAACAATAAGAGAAGAAGGTGTAGATTCATCTCTAGTTAATCTGAAGATCCGCAAGTCGTAGGGTTAAACAAACTGATGAAAGTGATGCAGAGATTCTCTTCCTCCTGATGTAGAAAGGGTTCACAACTACGTCTCTGACTTCGAACAATCTCGCGTCCCTAATTTCTGAATGTCCCAATTTCTCTCGCGACGCCCCTTTAAAATAGAATTTTTGCACATAAAATACACATGTTCGTCTCACCTGTCCAGGTAGGAGAGCCGGACAAGAGATAGCTTTGTCATGCGAGATTTTTGTCGTTTGTGAGACATTCGGCTCTACGTCCGGGCCAGTAAGCCGGACGGCCTGGCTTGACAAAAATATATATCGAATTCTCGCCGCTACACTCGTGGTCGTAAATATTTCTGTCCTTCTGAGCACGCCCAGGTCACAGGGCCGGACACGTCATCCGGACACGTGAAAGCTTCGAACAGTGAGAGTCTAGGCATGTCCGGATCTGCGTCCGGATCAGTTTGCCGAACAGGAACAAGGCGTCCGGACCACAGGGTCGGACGTAGGTCCGGACGTGGCCAAGTTTTTCCCTTTTGTACCGAATTTCTCCCAGATCGCGTCCTAAATTATAAAAACACCAAAACAAGCCAGTGTGAGGTATATACACTTTAACAAAGATATAAACATCATAAAATCATAAACTCAGGAAAAAGACAAGAAAGATTAGGGGTTTAAGCACTAAAAGATATATCAATAATCGGTGCATCAGGGGCAATCTGTTATACCCAAAATGTGACACTCGGAAGGACTCTTGTTGAGTACGGGTGCAACGATGGGCAAAACGATCCAATGGCATAGAATTAGGAATTGTTAAGGACATTTTCGATTTTTTTTTTGCATGATTAGCTCCCACACCTCAAAACGGCCGTGACAGCTTGATCATCTTTGGGAATTTTTATTCTGGAAAATTAGCTTTTATTACATATTATAAGCTAATTTCCTTAATAACCAAAGCCCCTAATTTGTGAAAATTAAAAGAAAAGCATTCCAAATATCAAGACACAAATTGCAACTTGGTTATTAGGTCCACCTTGACTGAAAGCCCATCAAATTTTATTTGGAGCCCGAAGCCTGAAAATTGAACAAAAATTCAAGTCATCTTGTAATTTTCCCTCTCCTTCAAAAATGGCCCAAACCAAATTGAAATGTTATGAAATTTTAACATAAGATAAGGGATGATATTTGTAGCATAATGGCATTGAAATTTTGAAGTTTTGATTTTCAAATAATTATCTTTTAATTTCTGGGCAGATCTGATGAAAAATTAATATTAAAAATATTCCATCATTAAAATAAAATAATTAAGTATTAAAAAATTCAGAAATATCCCCATTTACATGCTGGTAAATTCAGAAGTTAACCGACCAGTTTCGGTAAACTTAGATCTTTTACCGGGTTTTGCTTATCACGCTCGTTGCCTATAAAAGGATCCTTCCCGACTAATTATCCAGGACATACACCGAAACCTAGAAGTAGAAAGCATCAATCCCAACTTGACTCCCACATTTTTCAACTCCTGAGCATCGAAATCCTAGCGAAACTTCTTCAAAATTCCTAAAAACACAGTCTTTGCACTCCCACCGAAGTTCTCATCATCAAAAGCTCATCAAATAACCACCAAGACGTGAAAATAATCATCAAGATCACATACAGAAGCCGGGTCGAAATTCTGGCGGATTGGCTTCCAACGAATCAATTGGAAAATCCCGTTGTGAGGGGACTACTGTCTACAGAGATCAAAACAAGTTAGAAATTTGATTTTCTAAATCCACTGACTTCAGCTTGTTTTTTGTACAAATTTTTAGCTGAACCGAAGGTTTGCGGTGTTTAAATTCCTGTTTAACTAAGTTTTTACCCTAAAACTTGTTGATTAAGTTTTGTATTGAATTTGACTTCAAATTGAAATATTTTAATCACTAACTTGTGTTATAATCTCTCGGGATACGTACACATAAAATTTGAGCCAAAAACACCACCGACAAATGCCCGAACGTCACCGTCCGAGGGTGGTCCGCACCCACCTTACAAGATTGGTACCATCAATAGTAGCTATTTTATCTTTCATTCCGGTAGTTTTAGTAAAGTAATTTTGCTACCAACATCGGTAGCTAAATTAATGAATTGCTACTACTTGGGTGTTGCTAATTCAGTCATGGTAGCTAATTTTTTTTATATAATTAAGGCATTGGCCTTTTATCAGATTTAAAACGTACCCTGACAAAGTCAGTGGTGAGCTAAAACGGGCCTCATTAAAACCTCCTTAGGCAAAACCCAGTGGGAAAAAGCCCAAGAAGGAAAAAGAGTACCCAACCCAACCCCCATGATTACATCGATTGGCATTCGATGTTACAATACCAGCATCCAGCCCCTAGACATAACACTAAACACCATTATGCATCAACCTACTTGTATATAGACTATGACAGAAACACAGCAACTGAAAATCCTCCTAGGAAGTGCCTATGCGCAACGTCAATCACTTGTTTGCAGCGGATCATAACAAACCTTACCCTTACGAACAATCTTTCAAGGACGACATGCCTATGAGCTACTAGCAAGAGAGAGAAACACCTATCCATCACACCTTAGACCATTCTGCAAAGTGCCACAGATCCCTTCCACGTAACTATTGCGCCTTTGCGCCTAAATATCTATGAGTTGCACGTCACTAACCCAAGCCTAAGAATCTTTATTCCTCATTCGGCACGATCGCATGCAATTTCTCAGATGGTGCCAGGATCCCGTAGAAAACTCCTCGGAAACAGCAGCTCTGGATGACAATTTTCATTGACCTGCAGCAGTTCATCAAATAGTAACTTCCTCTCTCTCGGATCACAGGGGCATAAACGACAATCATTAAGCTCGCCATCCCTTCCGATCTTGCCATGACTTCAAGGATCATCTATCTTAATTCTTTCTCTACTTATTGGATTGCTATTCCTTCTCATCCCTTATGACCACTGCCTCTAGATCTGCCTTGTCTTGGACGGTGATTTGCGCTTGGATTTGTCAATGATATTAGCCTTGGTTAGACTAGGGTTTGGAACTTGGCATCCAACTGCCTTAACAAGTAAATACATACCTCGCTTCGATTTTGGGTTGATAATCTTACCGTTTTCATCTCTCGCTGCTAGTCTCCGTGACAGGATCGATGGGGGGTGTCATGGAATAGGTCAACAAATATTTAATCCCTTCTCTGGTTGTTGGAGATTTGTCTACGGCCTTTGCTTTTGAGTGTCTGTGGTCAAGTTAGTGGGCTGTCTGACCTGGGCTGAAATCTCCCCTTTCTTCACATATTTTTTTATTGCAATTACTGCCCCTGACTTCCATGCCCTAGCGAGTAGTACTATGCTACTATTTGAAAATGGTAGCAAAAAGATTCTAATCAATAGCTGACTAGCTACTATCTTAAAAGTTGCTACGACCAGCAGATAAGCGAAATTATAAAATTACTACTAACACTGATTATAGTTGCTATTGTGCTACCATTTGGCTATGATAGCAATATTTATAACAAGTACCTAAATTGCTACTATCTTAAGTTTGAAATTGCTACCGACTAATAATGCTGATAAAATTTAAGTTGATATTGTGATAGAGTATAAGAAATGATAGCTAATATTTGTAAGCGTTAATAAAATTATTATTGTTTTATAACTTAAATGTGTAATTATTACATAATTCAGAACTACTAACCTATATGGTATGCCATAGGGATATAATATTTTTTATAAATATTATATTTTTTATAGTTTT